>JAANSO010003803.1:0-10879 GCA_036507315.1 Lepidocyrtus fimetarius | reverse complement strand
GGAACTGCAATGCAAGTTTCCAAAGAAATATTCTCAAAAGGAAATACCAGAAGTATTCCAAAACTTCATTTTAAAAATCTCCGCTGGCGCCTAGAAACTCGCTTTCTACCTTTCGCTACTTTATTCTGCATTTGGCGAATCCACTGGCTTTTTAATAACTGGAACGGAAAGCGGATGGAGGAAACTGTCTTCTACGCTTTCACTTTTGCCCTTCTCCTCATCGTTCTCGCTTGCGCTTACTGTTTAGAAACGGAACGAAACCAAATCGCGTATATCATGCCGCAATTGCTAAAACTCTTTGAAAAACAATTTCAAAGTAAATACTCAAATAAAATGTCCAGAATTGGAAGTGCAGTTCATGTTTACGTATTTTGCAGTTTAATTTTAATAAGCCCGACTTTATTTTACAGCGGCATCCCAATTTTTAGAAAATACGAACCAATTCAACTTTTGATTTGGAAATTCATTGAGTTTTACAAAATAGAATTTTCAACCAATCTTGGAGTTTTTAAATTAATTTTAAAAATAAGCCTGAGCATTGGCTACGGAAGCTTTGCAGCGATGGCGGGCTCAGTTGTAATTTACTCAGCGCTTTTAAAAGTAATCTTTGGAGATGTCGTGAGCAATTTATCTTCAGAAATTTACCCGAAATCAATGCTCTCGGAAGAATTTCATTTTTACCAGAGAAGAATTGTGGACGAGCCAAGGTTCATTTCTTGCCTAAGGCTATTTCGCATTCTAAAATTAAACATTATGATTGGAGTGAGCATTGTTAACACTTTAATTGAAGTTGGGTTAGGAATGGTCATCCTGGCTTGTACCTGCGCCGGTTTAGTTATCATTAAATTTTATCATCTTCTGCCTTTCTCAATGTATTGCGGGATTTTTGGGATGTTCATTTTGTTTATTGTTGCACTCGGAGTTTTGTTTATCCTTGGGGATATTCCGTACACGAACGGAGAAGGGTTTAAAATCTATTGGAAGTCGAGATTGTGCGGAAAGGAGGGGAAAATGGAGCTTAAAACTTGTCAGTCCATTGCGTATTCATTCAGGGTTTTGAAGAACGTCAGGAAACGGGATTATTTAAGCGTTTTGGATTTCATTTTGAACAATATTGCTGCTGTTGTGCTACTCTAAATATGATTGGAAAAAGCATTTTTTAACCTTCAATACTATTGTTTATTCTCTTGTCAAAAATTAATTTAATGTTTTCAGCTTTAAGCGTTCTGCTACTTTAAATAATTTATGAAAGTAATTTTTTAAACAAACAAAACAAAATAATAAATAATATGATTAAAGGTTACAAAAGTCATTTAAATAAACTCCAACTAAAGGTCTTCACTTTTGAGCAGCAATCCTATTTCCCTTCCTTAAATACAACTGCAATGATAAAAAATTCATTTAAAAAGGAGCAAAAATGTTTCAGGTACTTTTCTAGTCCTTTTTAACCCTTTTTGAAGAAACGGAGCTGGAGCAAGGGAAAGGAAAGCTAAAAATGGAACTCCGCTAATCCCCCCAAATCGCAGACAAACTCAGAAAAAGTGGAGCTGACAGGTTTCTGCCGCAACTCTCTCTGCTCCACTTTTTCTGAGTTTGTCTGCGATTTGGGGGGCTAAGCGGGAATCTATTTTTAGCTCTGCTTACATTTCCTTTTCTCCTTCTTCCGTTTGAAGCACGCTTGTTCTCATACAATGGAAAATCCATTTTGCTGCAAACTTTGTAAAAATCGTTTTAAAAGTTGAAATCAATTGTTAAATACGCAGCTACGAACAAAATGTTGGTGCAATTAATTGCAAAAACGGGAATCTCCAGAAATTACGAACATGAAAATTTTAGCAAGATTTGCAATTCTAAACTTTCTTGTGAGGCGTGTAGCCAAAGCAGAAAGTTTTTAAAATATTTTTACACGTGCTAATAAGGAAGCTTTCATACTAGAAAAACAAAATTTCAGGTAGGTTTTGTGTAGCTTATGCAAAAATATTGATTTTTAAATCGTTCTTTAAAAACTAAATAAAATTTACCTTTTTTGGGTTTATGGCTAGACTGGAAAGCCTATTCAGTTAAAATGAAAGGTATAAAACATTCTTCGTTTGCTTTTCCTTATTTGATAAAATTCACTTGAAGTAGTAATTCATACTTACAGTACTGATGAGAAAAGTACCTGACATACCACCTCATTTCTAGTTTAATCGAAATTTAGTTTAAACAATAAGGCCGGAAATAAAAAGAGAATGTGACGATTATATGCCATATCCTTCAATATTTTTGCCAATTTTACTTCATTTTGGTCAGCAGCATTGATTTAGCTCCAATACTTTACCTGATTTCGAATTAATCAATTTTGCTGGAAAGTACCTGATACCCAATCCTCACCATGGATTATTTGGAAGAAGAAAAGTTGAGAAAAATTCTAGAACATTCTTGAATTCCCTATATTTTAGGCAGATAGTCCCAGTCCCATAACTAATATTGATTCAATCCTATGTTATATGTTGCAAGTGTTTAAAATAGTTTTAGTTGAAATCCAAGTCAGAGTTGAACTAAGGCATTTTTTATAACTTTCTTTCTTAATTATTATCATTTTATTACTAGTTACAAAATGTCTAGCGAAGCACGGAAACTTTTATGTTCCCTCATTACCTCCAATTGGCCATCAACTTATCATTTTATTTAACTTATCGTTTGATAATAATATTGATTAAATTCAAACCTTCTCTCATTCAATGCAAGTGTTGGAATAGAGATAAACCCACTAAAATATCATTTTTCTTAGTAATTTTTTTGCTAAAATGTCCAGTAAAACCTACACGGGAACTTTTAGGTTTCCGCATTACTTTCAATTTATTTTAAATTTATCATTCTACATCCTTGTTTCTCCTTTTTTATACAAAACTCACATTGTCCCAAACAAACGCACTAAGGCTTGGAGAAAGTTGTTAACATTTTTGAGAAAAACAATTTGCATAATTTTGCAAATGTACACCCTCCTCTATGCTTTCACTACGTTGATTTCTTTTACTTTTATTGATTTTCGAAAATACCCAACAAAAGTATTCGACAAAGCGACATTCTTGTACACGGCGTTAATTTACGCTATGATGGTGAAAAAAGTTTGGCTACGAAGAGATGCAATATCTAGTTTGATTTTAAAAACTCCAAGAAATACAAAACCTGAGTGGTTTTCATCAAAGTATGGGATCATTTTTGTAGTTTTTGTGTTTATTTGCTACGGGTTGATAATGTTAGGGGGAATATTTCAGTGGATCGGTGTAGTCATATTGTCTAATTCGCAAAAAGAAAAAGACGTTTTTCTTTTAAGAACCCTTTGCGCAGTCCTTGCTCGTCCTTATGAACAACTGTTTACAGAAAATTTCCCCCCCTTGGAAAAATGGGAGGTGTATTTAGCGTATTCATTTGTTATTTGCGAATTTTACGCTATTGCTGTAATAGCAACATATCTTGTGATTTTAATGGGTGTAATTATCGCGGCACATGAGATAGTAAATGGCTTTTTGGAGTTAATTGACACCCAAGGGGAAATCATGAGAAGAGGGCAGAATGGAGCTAATTTGTTCAATGCGTTAGAATTTTATAGAGCGAATTATTTAAAGAAACTTGAAGTGTTTCAAGGGGCGCTGCTTTATATTAATTCTATATCTGTCTATTCAGGATTTGCGGTGGGGTTTATTGAGATTTCGGATAGTTATGAGAGTAAAAAATCGAAGTGGATTTGGACAATTATTAACAACCTGTCTTTGTTATGTTATTCATTTGCAATGTCGTCAGCAGCCTCAAAGGTAATTTTTTAAATTTTAAGCGAATATTTTGAACCATTAAATGAATTTATAATAATTTAGTGCCAGCAAATATCCAGAATCCTTCTTAGAATGTCTTTTGAGCAACAAAATAAAAAGAATTTGCGGGCCACAAGTCCAAAAGAAGATATTATTGAGGATGTGGATGATAGCGACTGCGCCTACACAGATTACGAAGTAGATTCTATCATTAGTTTTTCCAAAGATGGATTTGCAAGGTATTCGTACCATTATTTGCCTGGGGTAAGTTATTCGTAGATTTATTTAAAGTGCTTAAATAGGTTGTTAATATTTTATTTCAATTTAGATGCATCTGCTGGCTTTTGCTTTTGGTGTGGTTATGCTGCAACTTATGGAAGCGGAAATTAATATAAAGCCTTAAATTTGTTGGGAAGAATTACGTTGACTTTATTTTATTTTAAATTTGCTTATTTTCTGGCCACAGAGACTCACCTGTTTTGTAATTCAAGCAGTTTCATTAATTTACTGCGTTGTTTGCATTTCCTCCCTTACTTTCATTGATATTTGTCGCTATCCCACGAAAATATTTGAAATTTGTCACAACGCCATCGTCCTCATTACTTTTTCTGTAATTTTGTCAACTCTTTGGTTTCAAAGAAAGCAATTTGCCCAAATTATTGAAATTCAAAGGATTCCAAGTTTTACATTTAAATACGAAGGGATTTTATTTTCGTTTATTTGTATTTCCTCTTTTGGAGTGAGATTAGCCACGCAAGCGTTTTACATTTGTAAATTACTCTCCGCAACACCGGAAGTGAAGGATTTAATCTACATTGATATTTTAACAACGGTTTACATCCGGCTGCATAAAGTTCCAACGAAAGGACTTGACCTGAATCAGTGGGAAAGGTCCCTAGCGATTTTAATATTTTCCTTGTTGGTTTACATTGCCATTGCGGTAAACGTCATTACAGTAATTTATTCCGTAGTCGTTTTAAGCTTGAATGAAATTCTTCAAAGTTAGGAGGATGCTTTGAATAGGATTGAGATTGAAGAAGCTGTGGAGAAAGTGGAGGAATACCGGAAGAAGTATTTGATAAAAATTGGACCATTTCTTGGAGGATTGGAACCACTTTTTGTGGGGAATGCGATTGCTCTGATGACTTTAAAATTTGTTAAGATTGGAGAGATCTAAAGTGGAGTGGAATGGTTTCTCGTGATTATTCACATCGCAATTTCGTTAACTGTGTTGATTATGCAAGCTGGAGTGGCGTCAAAAGTTAGTTAAAGTATTAGAAATTAGTTTAATTGACAAAGTAATTATTAATTAATTATCATTTTAGGCGAAAGCAATATCAAGAATGTTGTTGAAAATGTCTATCAATAAGGAAATCACTTGCTCAAGAGGAGAATGTTCAGGATTTATTGTCAGCTCAATTCAAAGTTTTTGCCGTGTGGGTGGAGCAATCACGTACAATTTTGTTGGAACTGTAAATCAAATTCCAGTTTTTATCAATAATTACCTGTCAAATGATCAAAAAATTTTTGTTTCCTTTCTTTGCAGTTGATGGAAGTGGAGTTGAAAGTTGTTGGGAGTAAATACCTAAAACCTGTTATTTAAGTTAATGCAACGCAATATCATTTTAAAATGCTTATTTACCAAACTTTCCTTCATACTTTTATGGAACTCGTGACACAATTCGTGGAAAATTACTAAACAAGATAACAGGATTTATAAAACCATGTATGATAAGAAGTCGCATGACATGTTTTCATGAAGGTATTTGTTATCTACTCCTTATCACCAGAAATGTAAAATGAAATTGTATTGAAACTTAAAAAATATTGCATCATTTTATATTATAAAAACGGTACAGACTCTCATTTAACAAATTAATTATCAACAGTTAAACCTTATTGCAAATAAAGTTAACATCATTGCTTAATAAAATGAAATTTTTGAAATTAATTACGATCTTGCAATTATTTCCATTAGTTATTTGTCTAATTATAAACAATTCTCGTGATAATCAAAATCCGTTCATTGTTGGAGGCGTTCCCGCAGCCAGAAATGAATTTCCATGGTTGGTTAACCTCCGATTTGAAGGACAAGGCCTTGACTATTTTTGTGGGGGCGCCGGGCGTTTTGATAAGAATGGTTTGTGATAATTAAATATTTATTTAAAACTAAAAACTAACTAAAATATTTTATAGGACGTTGTACTGACAAACGCCTACTGCGTTTACAATCCCAACTTCGACCCCACAGTAGTAGTTAAAGCGGGAGATTTCTTTTTTGAAGATGAAGACGAAGGAGAGCAAGTTCTCCTCTCTAAGGATGTAATAGTCCATGAAGGATTCAATGCTAATTTTGAAGATAACATTGCGCTCGTATTTCTGGACGGAAACTTCACAAAAAGTGAATCTGTCGGGGTCATTGGACTTCCTTTGGGGGATTTTGTAATTCCCGAAGGGACTTTGGGGACTATTGCAGGATGGGGAAGTACAGTACCTGTGGATCCCAGCTTATCACCTGTTTTAATGAAAGTTGACGTTCCCATTGTTCCAAATGAGCATCAGAACTGCAGCAGGCTACTGACTGATCCAGAAGGACAGTTTTGTGCGGGTGTTGTTGGAAAGGATGTTGGATTTGGTGAGATTGAAAACAGTTTGTAATTTGGGCATTATGAAATTTTACATTTTAATTTAGGAGATGAAGGTGGTCCGCTAATTTGTCATAATTCGCCTGGAGGGCTCTGTGGGATTTACTCGCATGGAGAAGGATTCGGAAATATTGGGCGTCCAGGTAATAAAATTAATTTCAAAAAGGTTAATTAAATTCCAGTCAAAAGTTAAATTTTTAAAATAAATTGCTTCCAGGTGTTTATACAAAAGTTGCAAGATACACTTCCTGGATTCTAGAACAATTGAATTAATTCTTACATGAGTTTTGATTGAATAAAATATTGATTATTCTGCCATGCTTTCCCCAGCTCATTTTTTATTTACAATGGATTAATGAAATGCCAGAATTTTATGTAACAAAGCTTCATAAATAAAAACTGACATAGAATGAAGCTAAAAAATATTCGCAAATGTAAAAAATATTACTTACATGACATAATAAAAAATATATCAAAAAGAAAGTAAAATTGAAATGAATACCGAATTATTCGTGCAATATTCTTCGGCAGAACAAATTCTTATTTCCACATTTCATCAATGTACAAAATTAAATCACGTAGTAAGTTTCAAAGTTGTCCGAACTATTGAGACCTTTGCCCTCCTCTTTATCGTTCTCGCTTGCGCTTATTCTTTAGAAACGGAACGAAATGAAATTGCGTATATCATGCCGCAATTGCTAAAACTCTTTGAAAAACAATTTCAAAGTAAATACTCAAATAAAATGTCCAGGATTGGAAGTGGAGTTCATGTTTACGTATTCTGCAGTTTAATTTTAATAAGCCCAACTTTGTTTTACAGCGGCATCCCAATTTTTAGAAAATACGAACCAATTCAACTTTTAATTTGGAAATTAATTGAATTTTACAAAATAGAGTTTTCAACCAATCTTCGAGTTTTCAAATTCATTTTAAAAATAAGCCTGGGCATTGGCTACGGAAGCTTTGCAGCGATGGCTGGTTCACTTGTAATTTACTCAGCGCTTTTAATAGTAATTTTTGGAGATATCGTGAGCACTTTGTCTTCAGAAATTTACCCGAAATCAATGCTCTCTGAAGAATTTCATTTTTACCAGAGAAGAATTCAACACGAGCCAAGGTTCAGATCTTGCCTAAGGCTATTTCGCATCCTAAAATTAAACATTACGATTGGAGTGAGCATTGTGAATACTTTAATTGAAGTTGGGTTAGGAATGGTCATCCTGGCTTGTACTTGCGCCGGTTTAGTCATCATTAAATTTTATTATCTTCTGCCCTTCTCAATGTATTGCGGGATTTTCGGGATGTTCATTTTGTTTATTGTTGCACTCGGAGTTCTGTTTATCCTGGGGGATATTCCGTACACGAACGGAGAAGGGTTTAAAATCTATTGGAAGTCAAGATTGTGCGGAAAGGAGGGGAAAATGGAGTTAAAAACTTGTCAGTCCATTGCGTATTCATTCAGGGTTTTGAAGAACGTCAAGAAACGGAATTATTTAACCGTTTTGGATTTCATTTTGAATAATGTTGCTGCTGTTGTGCTACTTTAATTATAAAAACATGTTTGCTCTACGACTGGACTATTCTCTTATGAAAACAAATATTTTTGATGATGTAATACATCCACAAAAACAAGTACCTCTTATGCATGCTTTTGCTAGTTAAATTTGCAAACGATAAGAAGACTCTGAGCTAGGCTTTAGCTTAACTAATGATAAGTAATTAATACTTTTGAAGTAGTAAACATTTGAATAATTTATTGCTCAGGTTACTAACCGGTTAGTAAAGCACTGCTCTTCTTCTTAAGTGACTAATCAAATCCTTCAGTAAAGCTTTGAATTCAATGAACTATTCTATTCAGCTCAGAAGCTATTTTAAACATATTTTTAAAAAATTAAATAAAACTTTGGAAAAATGTTCCGCAATTTTTCAAATCTATTTGTTTTCCTTTCTTTATTTCACTTCATCAGTGCATCTCCTTCCGGCACGACATTTTCACACCTACTGGAAATTTTCCACAACTGCACATTTGTCTATCCCCTTTCCAATAATAAATTTCCAGCAGATTTCAGAAATAATCCAAAATCTGAAGAAAATCAAGTGGGGAAAATTCTTTTGAAATTCGACAAAGTACTGATTACTTACACACTGGCCAAACCTGACAAGTTAAACTACTCGGCTGCTTCAAAGGTGAAAGATGATCAAGTATGGTTGAAAGAAAACCGCTTTCCTTTATCTGGATTAGCAAAATTGTCAACTTGCATTGTCACTATATTGTTTGACGAGCCTTTGGAAACTTCCGCTTTAATTGGAAATGATACCATTTTGAAACCAAATTTTGTCTGGATTCTTTCGAAAAGAAAGCCAAATCAGGAAAATTATCAAGTGAAAGCGAATCTAGCTGAAATATTGATTCCTGGAGTGATATTCATTACAATTTTAGATTTTAAAACGGTTTATCTCACGTGTCCAAACAAATGTGCAGTCGCAAACAATTCTGATTACTCAAGCAGGGAATCAATTAATAAAAAATGGAGAGAAATGCAACAAAACCTACAAGGAAGTGAAATAGCAGACAACTCCCACGCAATAATCCCGTCCTATGGACAAAACAAGTTTAAAACGTGTAAAATTTATACCCGACCACAATTAAAAATCGAACGAAGTTTCTGCACAAGCTTGGAAATCGCAAACAAGCACAACTTCACTCTCATTGGCACATTTGACTACAACCCGAAGCGCCACTTTGGGAACATAATGTACGACAGACTAAGCTATGACTACCGCCCCCAAAGTTATCAATACCTTTCTTATGGAGCATCCCGAGATAAATTGGGCTTCATTGTGGTTCGCAGTTTTGGAAAAATTGAACTTGAACAGCAAAGTTTAAAAGGACTTGTGAGACCTTTTGATGCGACAACTTGGGTGCTTCTAGCCATCGCTGGAATACTATTTGGATGCATTCTTACAATAAATTCTTGGAAGGAATATGAAAACCGGAAATTAGTAAAATGTTCTCAGTCTTTATCCACAATTTGGTTATCTTTCGCTGGTTTATTAATAAGCCAACCCCCTCAAATATCAGCAATGAAATATCATTTAAAAATAAACAAGCCCCTTCTCCTGCTCATCTGGTTCCTGTGGAGCTTAACAATCTTAACAATTCCGCAAGGATACCAAGCAAACTTATTTTCTTCTTTGACTTATCTTTTTACTCCGACTTGGCCGGAAACGCTTGAGGACATAATTCAAAGCAAAATGCAAATTGGGACGACATATCCTTGCGTGCTTGTAGATAAAAATCACGCCAACCACTTTTTGGCTTCTTGTTTAGCCAACCACACAATTCCATCACTACTTTCCTCTCACCAAATCCCAAATTTTTATAAAAACCTGTATGAATCCCTTTTTAAGATTTTGACCTTTTTTAAAACAGTGAGCTTGGCTAACTATGACGAAAGAGACTTTAACAATTTAGCCTTAACAGTAATACAAAATAATTCTGCTGTAATTAGCTCAAAAAATGGCACAAATGAAGAAAACATTTCCCTTTCTAACCCGTTTGCAATTTTAGACCCAACTGAAAACCTTTTAAAACAATTGGAGGCTGAACTTTTAACCTTTTCAAGCAAGTTTTGGATATCACCTCCAATTTTCCCGGAAATGATGTCTGAAATGATAATGTACACAACATTTTCTCGTAATTATTTCCTCCCCTTTTATAACCTTGGGTTTGCGCAGATATTTGAATCGGGGATAATGAGCAGATGGGAAGAATATCATTTAAAAGACCATCGCGTTGCAAGGTTAATAAATCTCGCGGGAAAATTAAATCATTCAGATCTGCCGAGTTTAAAAAATAAACACCTGCATTGCTTGGAAGACTGCGGGAGAAAACCGAGGAAAAATTTTGGCCTGACAAGGGAAACCTTCGCACCCGTACCGAGAACAATCCACGTGTTTTTGCTTCAAGTTTTAGGAATTGTGCTTTCATTCACTTTTCTCTTCTTTCTTTTTGAAATTCGAGCAAGTATTAAAAATTTATCAATGACAATTGCTTATTACTTGATCAAAACAATTAGAAATTGTAAGCAGAGGTTAAAATCTTTTAAATTAAAGGTCAAATTTGCGATAGAAAATCGTTTTGTATAATAGATATGCGCATTTGATAATAACAATAATTTTAATGTATTGTTATTCAGCTGAATTTATTGGAAAAATTTCTTATCAATGATATTTAAAATCCTTTTTTGAAACGGCAAAACTTTGTAAAAATCGTTTTAAAAGTTGGAGACAAATTGTTAAATGCGCAGCTACGAACAAAATGTTGGTGTAATTAATTGCAAAAACGGGAATCTCCAGAAATTACGAAGATGACAAATTTTAGCTAGATTTGAAATTGTAAACTTTCTTGTGAGGCGTGTAACCCAAGCAGAAAGTTTT
>JAANSO010003802.1:0-10881 GCA_036507315.1 Lepidocyrtus fimetarius | reverse complement strand
GATAAAAAATGAAGGAAACGATATTTAGAAGCCGACAGTTATTACGTGTGAACTTCTGATTATCACTGCATGAGCAAAGACAAGTCATATTTTAAACTGGGGAACAAACGAAACCAAGAAGGGCTTATGTAATATCTACTTAAGAACTAAAATGAAACAACTTCCCCACCACAACGTATTACAACAAGAAATTTCTTTTGATTTTGACTACTCGCTCGCCCCTTTCTTGACAAATGTCTCTTTTCTCAAAATGTTGCTGTTTGGCATTTCTATATACGCAGTGTTTTGCATGCTTCTATAGTTGAATCGGCCATTTTCTAGCGATGATAAACAAGGAAAACAAGGTGTCAAAGTCCGAGTGTTTCTCTCTCCCTTTTGGTTTTGATTGTTATTGATTGCATAAATAAAGCCGTACATTATTCACATGAGAAACTGTCTTTTCATGTTGACAATCCAGCATTCATTTTTCATGTTTAAAAACAGTGGATTTGCGTATGTGCAAGTACTCATTTTAATAATTTGAAAGTTTTGCTCATTTTACTGAATTAACAAACACGCATTTATAAAAACATTCTCTCTTGTAGTAAATGACACTTTATAAACTACCCAATTTCAAATTTAACGGCTTGGAGGTAAGAGGCGACAGGGATATTAACTTCAAATGCCAAAGATCATTATTGTCATTCCCATTTTAGGTAAGATCTAATCCAGGCAATTTAAAAAAGGATTCCTTTCTTCTCTCTCATTGCTTCCTTCCCTTTCATTCTTCTGTCCATTCTTTGTATAAATTATTTCTGATTTAAGTTTAGTTGAAAAATATTCCATTCTTTTTCTTTGCTTTATCTGAAAATGCAGGTGTGTACGGAGCCACTGCTTCTTCTATCAAAACAATTCATTTTCAAAGTTGTTACTAATGCTAATTTATTTCAGAGACTTCGAACTGCATTCCTTTTTCGTACACTTTTTTATTATGCGAAATGATAAATCCGTACGCACATTTCCTCATCAAGATGGCAAAATAAAGTGCTCATGGCATGGCGTCGTGACCACCAGATTTGGCATTAAAATTTTCATTTAAAAATGTCCATGTCTGGAGCTTATCATTTCATTGTTATGTACATTAAATTAATCCTCATCGTCATCCTTCTTTTTCTCACCAGCCACATCAACATCATCATCGTAAATGGACGGATTAACAAAGCTACAAGATCTCAAAGTCATTCATTATTACCTCCTAAATATGAAACCTCATGGCCTGAACAAGACGTGAACTGAAGTAAATATTGTTATGAACTTTGCATACAAAACAATCCTACACCGGATCTGATAAAACAGAAAATAAATATCCTTTCAACTTCTTCATTTTGTATTGTTTTTTTCTTATTTACTTTTTCTTTTATGACAAAAGAGGTTTGACGATTGATTGACAGGCAGTACATTGAACATTGCAAGGCATGAAATGTTAAGAAGTTTTTAAAATATAAAAACATGGCACCACTGTATCTTTTCCGTTTTTTAGCAAAACCTAAACGACATCGACAAGACAAGAGAAGAGACAGGTAGAACATTGGATTAGACTTCTTGCTCTTGCTGAGCTTTAGAATTTTAAGGAAAGCTCATCAGAAATTAAAGGATTTTTCTATTCTCTAAGGANAGAGACAGGTAGAACATTGGATTAGACTTCTTGCTCTTGCTGAGCTTTAGAATTTTAAGGAAAGCTCATCAGAAATTAAAGGATTTTTCTATTCTCTAAGGAAAAAGAAAGATTGACAGACAAAATCGATTATTTTTGCTTTATGCAATCAAATGACGTGGGAATCTTATATTCTTGGCGTTTTAGCCAATAACCATCCATAGCCAATATTATGTGATTGGAGTGAAACTCTCTCAGATCAAGACGTAAGACCTTATAAAGGGGTACTCATGTTTGAAGCTGAGAGCTACGGATAATAATTATTTCATACATGCTTTCAAATCCGTTGGTATCATCGTCCCCAAACTCAATATGCGTGGGTTTAAAAAAAGTCCAATGGTATTAGAATCCTGTTTGATAATATTATTATCCTACTTTCTTTCATCTTTCTAATGCAATTTCTTTGTCGATAGTGGCAAAACCATGCAACCCTTTTTTGTTGTTTACAGCAAGATTTCTCACTAGATGCTAAAGCACACTTGATTTTTTGTGTCTAAAACTGTTCCACTTCTTTGCTACAATCACTGATGGATTTTTTCTTGGTGAAATCAGTTGAAAAGTCTCTTGAAAGAGAAAAGAACAGAGGAAACAGGAAGGAGCTTAGCTTAGATGTACAAGCTTGATTTTCAGTCAGTCAGTCACTAAGCCAGTGAACCATTTTATGAGGAAGAACAAGTCAATACAGAGTGACTGGCTGAATGAAGGTTGAAGAATGAAAGGATGCTGTCGCTTCCACTTTCCTTCTCTATACTTACTCAACTTACAACTACCTACCAAAACTAACTTTTCACCACCATCATTTTCTTCCAACAATCTAGTTTTTGCCCTACATTTTCATATTTTAAAAAGCTTTTTGCCTTTTACACTTTCAATTTCTATTGAGGAAGTGAGGCAAGGAATAAAATGTCTTTTTTTTCTTTGCTGCCAGCAAATTTTCTATTGTGATACGCTGCGCTGTAGTGCGTTTGTATTGTGTACGAGGATAAAGTAGTTAGGTTTTAGGTATTGTATTGTATGTAGGTATATTATATGTATTTATTATATTTTTATTTTCTCCTCTCTCCTCATATATCCTTTTCTATCCCATTTTCTCCCGTTTTCTTTGATGAATGAGAGCATCTTAATGCAATAAAGGACAACAATCCTTTCCATTTAATGTGGTGACGACGTTCATTATTCATACTGACTCAAAAGAGTCAGGATGGAGGGAAAAGGAGGCTAGAATGGAAGTTTGGGAAAGGAGGTGAAGGAGAGCTAGAGCTAACTTTCAAGGGAATGTATTCTAAACACAGAATGAATAGTAGGTACACGGCAGGAAGAAAGCGAGAACAAGAGTAGTAAGTAAGAAAGTAAGGAGGAAGTATGATTTTGTAAAAGAAAGAAGAAAACCTAGTAAAGGAACGCTTATAAGATTATATATTGTCCTATAGCCATCCCAGTAACTATGCATATTGATGGGTCATTGTGTTGTTATCCTTTTCTTGAGATTAGCTAACGTACATTACTCACATCTTTACAAATGTATTGCGCAATCTTAGCGGGAGAAAGAACACATTGTTGGTTCTTCTAGAGTCTTATAGGCTGTTGTTACCATTTTATTTATGTCCTCATACATAACACTACTTGACATTAGGTAAAGACATAGCAAAGGGGGTAATAGTCAGTGATATTTATGTAGTGGAATGTTTATGATGAAAGTGGAACGCAAGAAGAAATCTTCCTGACAAGCTAAAATATTAAGTAACACAGCATGAAGAAGTCACAGGAAGAAGATTGCAGCCTAAGTATATCACTGTAAAAAGTAAATATGAGTTCCTGTCCGATTCCATTATCTTTTTTAAGAAGTAGGAGACTGAAGGGGGAACAAGAGGAAACTAGGCCGTTACCCTTTTATACTTTAAGTAAAATATCTTCTAAAATAAGATTTTACTCAAGATCGGAAAGACTGATGAGGATGATGATGCTTCTTCAATGATGACGATGATGATGAGAGGATGATGTCTGTTATTCTATTATGTTACTGACAATTGGCAATGAGCTTAAATGACTATTTTCTTTTTTTTGTCTGATGTAGCGTAAGCATATATGTATTTTTTATCGTGCCCTTAATCTTTATAAGGTTATTTTTGTGTAAAGGCGCGTGCAAAAATCTATGGAATGTTTTAAGGCATTCCATTTACAGCTACGTACTTTACTCTTTATTTTTAGAGGGTTATTGCTCTGCATCACCCTGCTACCACTATTTCGTGATGATGATGATCATCGCTCGATCCATTTCATTCAATAGGTTAAAAAGGATGATTATTCCTATATGGGGAAATCAAAATAGTACAATGTCTTCTTAAAAATCGAATTTTTAAAGAATTAAGCTGAATATAGGGTAGCAAACTAAAATCCAAAAACACATTCAGTCACAAGCCACAACTTTTACATTACTGCAGGAAGTGGGCCGAATATATGAACTTTTATCATTGAAAATCTGCATGGAATCCTTACCATGCTTACAGTAGGTGACTATAGGTGCATTTTATTACACAATTTCTTCAATTGCTTTGTACTATTTTGATTCATCATAAGAAATACGAGACTTTCTTTGATTATTGAACCGTTTCCTCTAAAAAAAAGGTCTAATGGATTTTTTCAAATAATCTCAACTTGTGAAGTAAATATAGTTTTTGCTGAAACGACATTTGTAAATCATAAGAGACTTCATAACTTCAAATAAAAACCCATCTAGTAAAAGAATGATGCAAGCAAACCATTTTAGTTGAAAAAATAGTTTTGTTTGGATGGTTCAGTCGTCGTCAAAAAGACCAAGATCAAGAAGAACTGCTTTGCTTTCACAAAACTAAGAGAAAAATTACAAAGAAACAAGCCAATGACTTCCATTTCCATTGAAGTGAAACATCAGAGAGAGTGAAAATTCTGAAATGCAGTAAAATGTACATATTTCCATGACATAGAAAGTGAGTGAGTAGTATAGCTCCAGCATTTTGCTTGCACTTGGCCAAAAAGTGGGACAAGCCAAGTCAGCTTAAGTAAGCAAGAGAAAGGAAGAAGTGAAATTATAGTAGGTATATGTTTGGCTCACAGTTCTTGCGAACAGTTTGCTTTTCTAAGTAAGTATCTGTAGCAAAAAACGCAAAAAGGATTGCATAACTTTAGGCTTTAAGCTCTGATGTGCTTCTTTTTTACAAGCCTACGTGCTGCACTCACATTTCACGTGTGTACCTACAGTATCCCTACGCAAATACTACTTATGGAACAAGGAAACAAGTTGGGCTATGTGAACAAAATGACATTCCTACTTTCTCTCTATGTCTCCGTTTATTTTTATATCCTCTACTTCTCTTCTCATCTTCCTTTTCTGTCTTGGTGAAAACGCTCAATACTTTTACAAAGGGTTTTTATACTTTGCTGATAAGCCAGCGCAGTGGTATCACCATTACCAACATCGCATCTACCATCACTACTGTCTACCCAAGTGTTACAATGTGTTTTTTTTCCTCCACGTTCAATATCAGACAAGAAGTGGTGACTTTTCCCCCGCTTTCCAAAACCTCCTTTCTTACCGCTTTTGTAACAACAACGGAGTGAACCTATCGTACTTTTTGCAATGTTGTTCTTGATGATGATGATGATGATGGTAGGAGAGATGCCATTGCTCTTCTCATCTTTCCTTCGTTTGCTCGTTTTAAACCGAAAATTCAGCTAAACCTTGTTTCACCAATTTTTCCCTTCCTTTTTGACCAAACACACATTTCAAGTCTCCACGAAACGAAGCGACAAAAGGTTTTTTTTTCTTTATCGTTCAGTAAAAACGAGGAAGTATACAGCTGGTTTTAAGGGAAAGGAGGAAACAGCAGATGAAGTAGCAGCAGTCAACAACCAATACACCATAACATTTATTGCAAAACTCTTTCTGGGAGGAAATGGAATGGCAGTTTGTAAATTTCCAAAGTTTTCCTTTCTTTTCCCCTTTTTCTTCTTTGCCCATTTTAGATTCCCATCATATTGGTTGCTCGTTGTTTTGATATATCCGTATTATTGAAGAAAAAACTTTAAAAGATAAAAAAATAAAATTCATTTATACTTTTTGTTGTGCTGCTGCTGTTTTCTAGATAAAACTAATGTGATGATGAAATAAGAATAAAGAAATGGAAAAAGGAAATATGCATTTGGTTAGGTCAAAGGGGAAGTAATTCTTATAAGAAAAAATACTTTTGGTACAATATGAAAGCTATTATGTTTCTTGATTTCCTTTTCAAAGAGGATGTTTTATGCAAAAAATGAGCTTTTTCTTTCAAACAATTCTTTCCAATATTTGTAAAGAAAATACACATCTGCGTATGTATTTCTTCTATTTTTATTGCTATTACTTATTGTTATTATTATTTTATCAGTTTATTTTTTCAGAAAAATGAAATGGTTTTGCGCCACGACCACAGAGAGAATCCTATTTACAAAGAAATATTTGTTTTTATAAAGGTCATTTCTGTGGGCTCTCTGATCTCCACCTCTTTCTTATACGTGCTGCTATGTAATACTTATTTACGTAATGTACTCCAATCGCAGAAAAAATGTCTTTTTGCAAATTCTTCCCTCTCAAAAGTTATGTAACAAAGACACACGTGCAATACAAACATTTGATTGTATGAAATTCAATGGTATTTTAGCGCAAAATATATATTTTCATTTAAAGAAATACGATACAAGGAGACAGAAAGACATTGTTTGCAATACGTGCTGGAAGAAGGATAAGAGAAGAAAAGTAAACGGAATCTCACTTTCAAATAAAATTCAAAGATGTGAAGGAATTGACATTGCTTTTTAAATTGGTTTTTCCTACGTATCTTTATATTTCCTGAATTGAAGTAGTTTGAGATCCACTCATGTTCCGCAATATGTGAAGATGAAATTTTCATATTTTTTCTACACAGGCATCCTTTTTTCGTATTCTTCACTTTTTATTGATCTTTGACTGTATTTTCTTATTGTTGTCGTTAAGCTCAACATTCCTGACACTAACTGCTTTTCTTTTCTCCCCTAACAAAAAAAATTGCTGTTGCAAAGTTTGACTGGCTTTCATTGTGTTAAGAATATTTATTAGAAAGGTCATTAAAATAAATACAGGAAACATTAATGGGGATGAGACAGGAAATTGGCAAAGTTAGTCACAAAATAGATACTAATGCCACTTGGATGTGTGTCTTTTTCTCCTCTCCTGTATTTTCTGGTTGGCTTTAGTAGTGCACAAGAGCAGAGATATTTGTTTAAATATATGTGGTGCAGGCATCCTAACTTTAAATGTTTTTTGAGGTTTTGTTACTTTTATGCCATTTTTATTGACTTTTGGAAGATCCGCTGCTGTTGGCTCTCTTTTCTATCTTTCTACTTGCATAATACTAGAAAGGGCTTCTGCTACTTTAACCAGTGAGTAAAGTCTTGCGATATAGTAACTATAGCATAACTATATTTTAACCAGGGAAGAGCCAAAGTTGAGCAGTGAAGATGAAAGGAAATTCATTTCATTACCACTGCATTGTAATCCCAGCTTTTGTTCTTTGACAACGACAACAACCTACATACTTTTTTGAAACGGATGGTGGAGCATGACGAAGACAATAAAATTCAGAATGTGTCGTCTTTTTGACAGATCGAGGTAAATGCATTTTGCACTTCTTTTTGGGAGGGAAAAGAGAAGAGAAGAAACCCTCCATGAATACTGATCTTTTTGAAAAGAAAAAGTTGCTTGGTCAGTAATTTTTATTACTCTGTATTAACATATAGCATAGCAAACTGCTAATATTACATTTTCTGTCGATACGAATTTTTCATTTGAACTTCTTTGGGGTAAAAGGCAATTGAGTTTTTCACTCCATTTCATCACTATTTATTTGCAGATTCAGACATTTTATGGTACAAAAACATTTTGTTCCGTTTCTATCCCACGCATATATAGAACTCAAGTAGAGGGAAAGTAAACAATAAAATGTTTTTAGTTAAAATAAACACTGGCACGCATTAACTTTATTAAATTTGAACGGGATTACTTCAACTAACCAAACAGTCCGTTAAGTATCGATTTCCATCTTGAAGAATTCTTGAAATTGATACATCGTTCATTCTGTTTACACCAGTTCAATTCACTAAAAAAAGTATAAAGATATAAATCGAAATTCTTATATAAATGGACCTTTGCTCAATTTTTTTATATTCAAACCATCGTACTAGATAAGTTTAAAAGTGGAGCAGAGCACAAATTCCTGGAATCTTATTGTGTTATGTTGACATAAAAATGCCTACAGTTAAGTACATGCCTATACTGATTGATCGATTGGAATCGAGGGAATAGTAAAGCAATATAAAATGGATCGCTATTCTCGCTTCTCAAGCAAGTGACACAAAATTCCCATCTCCTACAAAAGCTTTTTTTCAGTAGCAAAAAAATAAAAATCTAAAAACACACTTTAAGAAAAAAAACTGTGCCTTTTTGAATGAAAAAGCGAAAAGCCGCTGCTCCTCTGTGTGTACGTAGATGCGGTTTACTTTTTGAGTCGGATCTCTGCTGGATTGGATGTAAGACTTTAAAAGAAGGAGCAATAAAAAGTGCATATTATTGATACATTTTATATACCTAGTATTTACTTTGACTTATATTCTCTAGAAGTACTGGATTGACGTTGTTATAAATACAGCACAACTCTCTCAACTCCCAACATTCTTAGAATTTACACCATATTTTTTGTGTCAAGTAGCACTGAAAGCAACTTCAATGATGATGATGATGTACTACTGTAAAACTACATTTTCACATTTTTTCAAACTTTTCCCAATGCCGCTTTGAAGATGCGGGAAAGGCATTTATCCAATAACGGAGTTGTGAAGTGAGCAAGTCATTATTTTAAGTGATTGGTAGAAGATTTTCTCTGAAACGATAACAATAACGGAGTTTAAAATAAGTTGAATTACATAAGCGAATGTTACCGTTGACAGATAAATAGGCACTTATTTGCTTTATACTTACGATCCGCAGTATTTCCAGGATTCGGCAGTAATAATAACGTTTCTTGAATGGATTTCAAAATAAATACTGTAGCTGTATCATTATTTTCTGCAAAAACAAACAACAAAATAGAGAAAATTAGGCCAATACAGTTACTGGAAGTTGACAACGTTATTATGATGTACAAGAATGGAAATGGTTTTGGTGAAAAGAAAATTGTGATAAATGTTTCGTTTTTGATTGAAACAAGTGCGTATGACGCATAAGCGGCGTGACATTTACAACAATTTGAATTTTTTAGATTTCACGTTTGCAGCAATCACATTAAAAGGATTTTGTTAGTACATTTGTCTGGGATAACAACCGGACTTGGTCATGCTTGTTACTAAATTAGCCACTTTACTTCCCTTGACCGTGCTCTCTAAAGCCAGCGAGTTTATCGGAATTGAAGAATAGTTATAATCATTTCATTCCTCAAACTTGAACATGAATATATACCTATATACCTACAAATAAAAGGGAGGAGACGTCAAATGCCGAAAGAGAAAATAATAGGGGCAGTGTCGAGGGTCATTTATTTCCAATTTAGTTTGAAAGTAAACCGTATTTGAATGCGTGTTCCCAAGCTACATTTTTTATTGAAGAAAATCGCACACGCTTGTCATTCCTTGTCATATTCAACTCCAAAACTACATTAGTACTACATAGGTATTTCTTCGAGTTCGCTTTAGGTCGCACCCTGTTCATTAATCTGCAATCAATGTCAGTGTGTTCTGTGCAATTTTCACCTGTCACTCGTCTCACCTCGTTGCTTATCGCGTTAGGCAATAAACCACAAATGTAGCCAAGTTGGGGCTGTAATAAGATGATAAAATGTTGCACCTGTTCAGTCTCATTTCTATTTTAAAAGTTGATTTTATACAGGGAGTAGTAGTAAGTATACACACCAATGATAAAATCAATCTAGTAAATTACTTTAAAGTTTTAGAATAATAATGCAATTTATATCTTAAACCCTATATCATCACTTTTTATTTAATCAAATTTTTCCAACAAGGAACGGCACTTTTCAGAAACTGAAATTAAAGGATTTTGAAGTTCCTTTTTAATTTTCTTTACTTGTCTTCTTATTTCATGTCTGGCATATATTTCCCTTGCCATATTATTGTAATGGAATTAGACAAAGTGAAGATGTGAAACTGCTGAATGTTGACGAAAATTCTTTGCTATCTTAGCTCTCCAGTTCAAGGCGTAGTAGTAGCAGCACACAACCATCATTCTAGGAGTTTTTACTTATTTAGCATCTTCTTTGAACGTGAGAAGGAGAGCCACTTTCAATTTCATTTTGTATTAAGACCTTTTGAAACTGACACACGTTCTATCCCATTTTCTTCCTCTTTTTAGGAAATTGAAAGGGCGCTTTTTAGCTCCAAGAGAAATGGCTTAATAAAATCGTAATAATAACATTACCTTAAAAGGAGACGAGTTCATGATGGAATTCACTTTGCCGTAATACGTCATACGCAATTATTTATCTATTATGTGAAATGGAAGGATACAAAAGTTTAATCTATTATGCTTTCTTATTTTGCTATGTTTTTATAAGCGCCTCCAGAGTGAATAGGTATACGTTCAGAGTATTTCAGACAGACAGTCTGAACGTTCCATTTGAATAGCCCTGATAATTCGAAAGAAATTACAGCTTTGCTATCACATAATCAGCAATATCAAAAGGACCTTTTTTAAAAAAGTATAATTTAGTTGATGATGAAAGCACAGATTATGAAAACGATATGATTGCGCAGTATTTTCTCAAAATATTTTATGAATATGCTCAGCTAACCTACATATAAAAAATTGTCTGTAATATTCTCGTTTCATACACAAAACTAGGGATAAGGTCGGTATTTCTCTTCATAAAGGATGTCCTAAATAATCATAGTAGAGTTCCTACCGTCGTTTCTACATGTCCTCATTTCCTATTAGTTTACTCTCTCCCTCTTGCTTTTATTCATTCAATAACGGAAATCGTTTATTCTCCAGATATATCAGCCTATTTAGAATCCGACGTTCTTTGCATGTCTCATCGTCAGTCTCATGTCTTTTGCATTCCCTCTTTTCCCAGCTCACTGAAGATTTGTAGAATTCCTGCACAACCCAGAAACTCAAATACTTTATCTAG
>JAANSO010003801.1:0-10884 GCA_036507315.1 Lepidocyrtus fimetarius | reverse complement strand
GTTGAACAACCCAAACACGATAGACACACATTTAGGCATAAAGTATAGCACATCAATAATTATGAATTGTAATCTAATTAATATGTACATTATTTTTTGACATTCTCCTTAACTCTTATAATTTATACCGACAAAGGAAATGGTACACCTTTTATATAGTAACCTTTGTGTTACCAAAAAAGTTTGAAAGAGAATGTGAGTTTTATTAATTTTAATTAGTTGGATGCTGCAAGGTTTATCAAATTGACAGAGAAATGGAAGAAGAGTGAAAAAGAAAATAGTAAAAAAAGTTGTGTACTTACCGAAGGTTTGGATGGTTGATTTTGCATGTTCAGCAACGGTTCCGAGCTTCGTTTAAGAAACAACCTTAACTTGTTCTCACTCCGTGGTGGCTCCTTCTTCTTTTGGGGTGACGGTTGCTGATATAGCATTTTATAAAATACCCTGTGGGAAAAAAATACAAAAAATTTGTTTATTGAAATACTTAAAAGAACTGGTTATCTTCCTTACAGGGTTTGTCTTACCTGCTCCTCGCGGCCAACACAGCCCTGACTGCACAAACAGGCTCTCTAGTCTCCCCCACCAGAAAAGTAACATCACACAATTCTGGCATGGAAGCTAAGAATTTCATGTCTTCAGCCAACCCTGTTTTATTTTCAAACGTTGAGAAGTCAGGTTCGTCACCTAATGACTCCGCCATCATGTAAAATGCTTCACTGAGCATCCCTTCCGTCCTCGTTGATGAGTCGGGACAGACTGCCAACCAAATCAAAAAGAAATCTGAGTGAAAGTGGGGAAAGTAGCTGTAAACCCAGCAGCGTCCCTCCTCCATTCTTTGCGCTTGTAAAAGCTACGGTTTTCAAAAACTGTTGCTCGGGCAAAGACGAAACGTTACAGATTGTGAAAATATAGTGTAGTTGAAAAGGTGTAGTGTACGAAATCTGACAATAAGCAACAGATGCGTCTCTTTCTCTGAGGGTACCTACTCCCATTTCTTTATGTATCTATTTTTTCAAAATAATAATAAATGCCCGTTTTTAGTTGAGCTCATGATACTCCCAGAGCCTGTCAGAAGCATAAAAGATGAAAGGTTTCTCTTTCATTTTACTTCCAGCTTGAAAGTTATTTCAATTCGACGACAATGGCTTCTCCTATTGGAGTAATGAATTCAGAAGGTAGGACATTATATATGCTAATATCTCCATATTGCTCTATTAGTGTATCAAGTACCAACTCTTTATAATGAACCTATGCGAATCCTTCTTTGATGAAGGTTTTAATCGTTGTTCATTATAATGATGGAATAGGAAGAGTAAAGGCGGAAGGTAGTGTACAAAACAAAAAGTAGGTCAGGATAAGGATAATCATCTTTTATCATGTAATCAATTGCTATGAACCCTTATAAAATCTGTAAATACATAACAGAACTTATTTTATTTTATGTCAAAAATCTGTTCTCCTTCGCATTCAGTCCTAGAAAGTTTGTGGGAAAGGGAAAGAAAGGCAGCCAAGGAATAATGGATCTTTGATGACGATGCTTTTGGATGAATACGTATTACGAACATGCATACATAAGAAAAAAAGCAAAGTTGGTTATTGGATGGTAGACCTATTATGATAATGCATTATTTATGTACGGTTATCAAAGCGAAGAATCACTGATCAAAGAAGCCTCTTTGCATCGAGGAATTTGTCAGATTTTAATTTTTAACCACGATTTTAACCTGTTTATAATATACGGATGCCGCACACAAATTTAAAACGACAAAAATGTAAACATTGTAAAAGTTACTTACCTGATTTAGCAAAATATTAAATTTGCCGAAGAAACGAATTTCAAAAATAACGTAGCAAATAGGAGATTCATACGCTGAGCAAATTCATTTTATGTAATGGATGTGATGAAGATAATCTCAATTTTCTTAAAACTTCAGCCACCGAGATTTCGATTTGGAAAGGAAAAAGACGGAGAATGCAATTAAGGTGATTGAAAAAAGGCTTTTGCAGGAAAGGGAAATCAGGTTAGAGGTAGGTTTAAAGGTGGGAAGGGATAAGGAAAAGCTTTTTTCTTTTTCACCTCTTTCAATTTTGTAAATGTAGAACTGGTTTTTTTACGTGGACAAAGTGAAATAAAAAAGTCTGTCACATTCGCAACACAATTTTTTCAGCTCTCACTTTACACTTGAAAGATTTAGCACATAAACAACAACAGGAAAAACATTTTGTAAAAACTTTTATAAACTGTTTTCAAATATAGAAAATAAAAGTAAAAACAACGGTAAAAACGAAAAGAGCAGATGGGAAACTGGTTGACTGACTCGGCAGAATGAGAAGACAGTTAAAAAGCGTTGATGTAAAAATAGAAAAGAGAAAGTTTTATGTATCATGCTTTGCTCATTTTCCCTTTTTTCAATACTAGAATGAGTAGGTGTATAGAATGATTTTAAAAAGATTGAGGCTTTTTATCTCGGAATTCACAGATCGATAGTGCAGCAGGTGGTTCTTCCATCTTCGGGTGGGCAGAGGTGGCGCAAGCGAGTTATTTCCTTAATTCCTTTCTCTTCCTTTCCTCCAAACTGTACGGTATTTAGCTGATAGGCAGCAGTAGTGGCACCCATGGAATATTTGCGACCACCTTTAGTGAAAGCAGCAATTTTGCTACACCACAGTAAAACTGGCTCAGAGGCATATTCCCTATGGAGTTTAGTAAATTAATTATTTCCAAAAGAGAAAGATCCAGGAGCCAGCATCCCACTGATACAAAGACTACAAAACATTCATCATTTAATATTCTCGGGTGGCTAATTAGAAAATAACAAGACCAGCTTAAATTAATTTTGGCAACAGTCTTTGAGATAAATTTTGTAAACGACCTTAAGTTTGACCTCTTGTTTTTGCCCTTTTGTGTGTATTTAGGTCAGTTGAGTGTTTAAGAAGTAATAATTATGGAAGACAATGGGACATATCCTTGGAGTTGACTTTGAGCTTCTATGGTTAAAAATAGCCTTGTTTTAACTGTGTAGCGCATTCCGCCAAAAATGACTGCAGTCACTGTCACGTACAATAACTGTCCCCTGACTGCATAGTTATCACAAGACATTAACGGAAAGGAAATAGTCTCCTGCAAAAACCAGCATTAAAACTCAAAGATCTTGGGTTTATAACAAGTTGCAATAGAGCTTTTCTTGCATACAGAATATTATTTTGTGCTTGATTTTGCAAAATTAAATAGAACAGGAAATCTCAAGCTTGTTATGTGTACATCACTATCTGCATTTTCCTTCATGACAGTAATCTCCTTGTTGAAAGCGAGAAACTCTAAAGTGATCAACAAGACCCTTTCTCTTTTATCCCTTCATGGTCATTATGTTTGATCAGCATATTATTATATAATGAAAGTTATATGATTACAGTTTATTTTGGCCAAGGGAATACCACGAAATAAGCTCTCTCCTTTGCTAATGGGACCGTCACTCCATTTGCATACAAAAAACCTTCTCAATAGTTANATTATGTTTGATCAGCATATTATTATATAATGAAAGTTATATGATTACAGTTTATTTTGGCCAAGGGAATACCACGAAATAAGCTCTCTCCTTTGCTAATGGGACCGTCACTCCATTTGCATACAAAAAACCTTCTCAATAGTTATGATACAGTAAACAAAAGAATGCAAAAAAAAGTTTAATCAGATTGAAACTCGTTTCATGGATTGATGAAGTGCCTATACAGAGTATAAAAGAGTTTTCAAGGATAATGCAAAATATGTGTCCTATTTAATTTACCAATTTTCCTCTAGCTCATTACTTCCTTTCTATGCTTTAAAACCTAAAAGGATTACTTAAAGGTAATCCGCATAATGTAGAAGTTTTTTAAGGTTTTTTGTACTTATTTAAACAAATCCAATTTTCTGAAAGAAAGCTTCAGTATAAACTAAACCAGTTATTTTCAAAGCCTAAAATCTGTTTTTTGTGTCATTACGAAAAGAGAATGAATTGTCAATGTTAATGGTTCATTTAGCGTATTGAGTTATAAGAAAGGCTGATAAATTGTAGGTTTACCTTCAAAATTCCTATTTTTTCAAAGACTATTACGTACCCTGTGGTTTTTTACCTGGCATTTTTGGCTTATTTTCATTTTATAATGGATATTCGTAAGTGGCTCCAGAAAATTGCAGAGAGTAGTGAAGTGTTTGGAATACAGGTTCCACTTTGCAAAAAGTCAATTTATCCAGATTCCATTAGTATTATGTGGAGTGATTTCGTCTATTTACATGCATGTCCCATCGCTTCTTCGTGTCACTTCTCCTCATTTATTATAAACGGCGACAGCCACTTTTTTCCAGGATTTTTGAAGCAGCGAGCTACGAAAATGGAAAATGAGATGAAACCCAATCGTATTTTGTAATTTCAGGAATTTGCTGACACAGGATGATGACTACTTATCCTAGGTAAAAAAGATTTAAATGCTCACAGCCCTGATGACTTCTAATATATATTTTGGAACATAATGTAAAATGACAGAAATAGGGTAAGCTCAACCTGTGTACACCCAATATACCCAGTTGATTACAAAGCTAAGCCCTGTCATAAGTCTAAGGTTACTTAACAAGGTAGTTGGGAAAGTGACTTGTTCTTATCACATGCCATTATTACCACGCTTCATATTACATAAAATCTCACAAGCTTTTACCTGTTTGCTGAAAAAACTTTAAGGCTAAATTCTAAAGTTTAATATCACAAAAGGCTATCAACATTCAGCCCTAATTTAAAAGATGGTGAAGAAAATCTCAATTTTCTCAAAGGAAAATGTGGGAAAAAGCTACTTTTGTCTCAGCCAGGAAGCCACCCAGAGAAAGTAATACTTTTCTAATAGGAAAAAGTGACAGGGAGCGTAGGCACAAGCTTTACAAAATACTGTGCAAATAAAACTGCCCGCATCCTACGTAGCTTTTGTGAGCTTGGGAATCTCAAATAAATATCTTTTCAGACTTTGCATTTCATCTTTCTACATTTTCCACAATCTCTAGAAAAAAATCCGAATCAAAGCTAAAGCGTGTGCAGAGAACTTATTTTAAGGACACAAAGAGAAAACATTTGTTTGGAAAACGATTTACACACTGCGTAAACACAGCCCCCTATAAAAACCTACAACTCTTGTCACAAACAAAAAATTGGCAGTTTTATAAAAAAAGTTTGAATTGTACATTTGATTCATAGGATTTTCTGACCGTAAGACAAATAGCTTCTGAAATGTCGTGCACATTGCTATTGCCCACCCAGTAGATCTTATCCGTCATCCTTTTTTGTCAACGGGTTTTTATGCAAAATCCGAACTGGTTCCGGGATGCAATTGCAAAGCGAACTAACTTTTAAACTTGTGTAAATCCACTCAAGTAGTTGAATCTAACGTTTAGGACGACGAGTATTTAGTAACAATACTAACGCGTCACCACTTCATATTAAAGTGTTTTTAAATGCCAATTGACCCACTTTTATGTTTCGCTAGTTTCACTCATTTTTATACATTTGGCTGGCTTCCACTAATTTTTAAGAACTTATACGCTTAAATTCGCTGAATAACTCAACAATACATCAAATCAAAAAGCCACGTTGCACTGCCAATAAATCAAAAATAATCTTTCAATGATTTACCCAGAATAATACGTAGTCGACAATGAAATATTATTCGATAGGAGTTGTAAAAAATGAAAATTTTCACTATCCAGTCATTGGCTGTACTCAAATTTCACAAGAGGCAGACATTTTACCAATTTGATTTAAAAATAGACACATCTGGATTCCCTCTTCTTGTAAATATTTTGTTTGTTCCATTTCCCATTTCGTGCGTTTTCCAAAATGGAACTGGCCGACGATTAATTACACTTTTCATTTGAGCAGACCTTGTCTCTCTAAACCTTATATTTCATATCACTGTCATCCCCTAGTTCTTCCAAAATGTATTTAACTAGTCAGAGAAATGCCACACGAAGGGGTTTAACAGTTTTTAAAAAGGTCCACAAGAGCTATTATTCGAGCACCATTGGCTGCTCAATTCCCAACTTCATCTTTTATTGAGTAAGGTTTACTTTCTCCTCGACTCCCTCTGTCACAAAACCTTCGTTCTTTTGTTATTTTCATTCTCTTTTCCATGAAACCAGTGGGAGTCAGCAAAAGTGAGTTTTTTTCCTTGTTAAAAAAGCTGAAAAAGACTTGATTGTTATTGTCAGTTAACAAAAGCTTTGCGCTGAGAGCTAACTGGGCAGCTTAATACTTTCTTTCCTGTCCGATAAGAACTCTTCTTAAGCACAGAGTGTAATATATCCTTCTGAAATCATTTAACAAACTTTTCCCCTTCTTCATAACATTTGCTTTATGCTTTCACCATTGTCATTTTTTCAGATGTACATTGATTGTATGAAATATTCTCAGAGAAAGGTTGACATAGCTTAAGTTTTTCAAGATTTCGTATGATGAAGCTGCAGGGAGAAAAGTTATTTCAAATGGCAAGACTGACGGACAGAGATGAAGTTGAGTAAGATTTTCGGTATAATAATCTACATTTTTCCTTGACTTGTGTAATTTTACTTTCTTTCTGTCACGCTAAATTGACATTTTTACTGGAAAGGGTAAGCCTCCATAAGATGCAAAAGTACAGAAAACTCAATTTTATATTTATTGCAGACAGATTTGTCTAAAATTATGTTCATTGTACTACACACTGGTGAAGGCATAACAAAAATATGCAATTTAACCAGCTTAGGCGATTTTTCCGCAATATCATTATTAATTTGCAAGGTTTTCTCTTTTTGACGAGAATAATGTCAGATCTTACAAGAATAGCTGATTAAATTGTTTTATTAAAAAAGAGGATATTGTAAGTCCCAGGTGGTACATGTAAATATCTGTTTAATTTTTTAGTTTCAATTTGCAATAGCACTAATAAATGACAATGGGAAACATGACTTACATGACTTTAATCTGACATCTTATTTAAACCTACTGATTATATCGTTTTAAGCATCAAAAGTTTCAGGTACCAATTCATCAAGTGAAACGTGGCCATTAATAACACCAATCTACCAACTTATTTAAAATTAATCTATGAATAAAATGCCATCATGGATAAATGAAACATAAAAAATGAAAACTGCTTACGTTATAGTTAAGTTAGATAATTAATATTGCAATTCAGTAGATTATTTTTGGCTTTTTGTAATGCTGCAAATACTTCTAAAACAAAAAAGAGTTTAATTAAAGCGTATAGAACAAGTGCATTTTTATAAAAACTGAAAATTAAACTTTGGCAAAGGGTCCTCCCATTTATTAATAGTTGTGAGTGGGTAGTAGAGAAAAACAAGACCTTTCACCACTTCCTTTTCCTAACTTGCTCATTCGGTTCTTTTTGTTTACTCCAGTGCTTCGCATTATTCCAAGACAAAAGGTATAATGGCCTTTCCTTGGCTTAATTATAGAAAAAGCGTGACTTTCATTCAGTTCCTTTCTCCTAGTAAAAAAATCAACTCTATTAAAGAGAAAATTACAGGGTTAAGGAAACAAGGACTGTTGCGACATTATAGTTGACATTAATTATACATACATATGGAAGAACTGGATTAGGATTTTGGAGGGTTTACTAAAAATAGAACTAAAGCCAATGTAAATCGTAGAGAGTTGTCACAGGACCACCTTCAACAACAGGCTTTTGTTTAACTTTGGGATAAAAATCCGTTTTTAGCCAAATGTGAAAAATTTTACTTGCAAATTATTAGATTTTCCATTAGTAACTTTTTTACTGTAAAAACAGTTTAATGTTGACGCGCTGATGTATTTTAACATTTGAAATTGACTAACAAGACTATATAAGCTGAAGCAATAAAAAACAAATGCAATAATTTATTATCTTTTGTAGTTGTATGCAAATTATATATTTTTGTCGAGAACTACAAAATCTACACAATATCTATAATTGAATCCACTTGCTCATTTTTCCCATTCAATTTTTGGTCCTGTGAGGAAAATAAAAGTTTGAAATATTAATGGATGGAAAAGAACTGCTCCACTAGAATCCTGAAATATAGAACAATAAATCCTCCGCGTTTTTTAGCTTTCTCTTTTCTAGGATAATCCTGACGTGTATCTCTACAAACGCGATGATTTCTCTTTTAATAGGATTGCATTCCAAAGAAACATACAAAATGTATTTGACTAACATGCGTGTAGAAAAGTAATAAGAATCCACTATAGGATTTTGTAAATAGTTACAAGAGCGAAACATGTTATATTAGCGGACCAAAAAGCTCTTGTAAACAATGCTTGACTTCCTCGGAGATATCACTTTGTATATGGAAAAGAAGACCGCGTGAAAGAAACATCATCCTCTCTGTAGACCAAGGAAGATTACATCACTACATTCCCGCTGTTAACTTGATTCCTCACATTCCAGGAAATGACCCTCCTGTGAGAAAACTCACACGGTAAAGAAAAGCACATGAAATGCATAACGATCTAAACTTCCAAGAGCTTCGTTCAAGCGCAATATTTCACAATTCGGAGACATTTACTGAATAAAAGACTCGAGAAGGTACAAAATGCAGGATTTCATGCATATTCACAAAATTATTAGTTAAGTAAACGCAAAGTTAGTGACAATGACTTGGTATACCTACTTAAAGTCAAGCTTCATTATTAAACTGTAGAATTCCAAGGTAAAAAGTTGAATGCTTTTGTGGTTGCATTGTTAACATCAGCATATTTAATTTTAAACCGAAATAATTTAATGAATCCCATCACAAAAATGCTCCCGGGTTATATAACATGAATTTAAACAATAGTGCAAATATTATTACCTATCTTAATAATAACGCAATGCACTAAAGATAATCTAGAGAGTGTATAGATTTGAATATAGATAGTCTACAATTTTCATACCTTTCAAAAATGAAGTTTCGTAAGTAAACAAGAAAAGGGGACACTTTGTGCCCAACTTATGATGTTGAAAGTAGGAGTTTTAGCATACAAACTCAAAGTGAGTAAATTCCCGGAGGATGTCAGAGCTCATATACATATAGTTTAATGCAGCTGTTTAGTAACAAACATAAGAAAATAAAAAGTTCTTTAAGGTTGTCGTCCTCAGTTGCTTGCCACATGGTTTTACTTACGCAGTGGCTTGAGGCTTTTTTCAAAAACTTGACTTTCTCTTTCAATTTTTCCCCTCAACAAACGCAAGGAAGGAAGACACAAGTTCATTCAGTTGAAGTGATTGAGCGAGAAAGCTATGATGTGTTGGTCTTGAATATAAAAAGCTTCTTTTTTATTTCCTTGTGGCTTCCATATTCCATTTGCATTCCTTTCCAGTTACAGTGTTTATGCCGGAGAAATGTTGATTCCATGATGTGGAAAGTTTAAACAAGAGAAAGAACTACCTTTCTTTTTCTAAGCACGAACAAATATTACGAGGCTAGTTACATTTTATATTATTTTTTATGATTTAGAGACATTTTTTACCGGCGGGTTTGCTCGCTTTCAACAACACTCAACTCTTTTCTTACTTCATTTTATCAAGTAGCCCAAAACCATATATCTACTTCTATCATCCCTTTTCACCTTAAATTTTCAGTTTTATGAAACCGTATTATTATAGCGTGAACATACAACGAGTTGTTTTTGCATGGGTGGATTTTACATTTTACGATGAAATTTATGTTGAATATGCGGAGTACAATGTGGATAATGTACTATAAAACAATGTTTTAAAACTAGTCTTCATGATTCATGTAAAAAGTATTGTTTTGTTAAAAATTAAATCGTTTTGGAAATGAAAACTTTATGGATGGAATCCTTCAATAATTGAGACATTCTGCAGTAAATCCTTTCATTAAGTTTTAACTGATGTATTAACTTCGTTTTAGACTCTTTTGTTCCACTGTTTGAACTTTTACATAAAAGGAATATTTTCTAACCAGTTTTTAATGTCAGAGTTTTGGAAAGTACGTTAAAAAGTTATGAATCCAAATAAAAAGTCATTTTCCCTATAATGACGGTAATCAGAGAGCTTTTTACTGATACTATTGGCATGTCATTCTACATTTTAATGTGAATTTTGTAAAGAAACGCATTATTGAAAAGCGTATTCAATGAGTTTGAGCGAGCAGCCACGTTTTAATAGTTTTCCATTGTGTTCTTTTTGTGGAGAAAATAACCGATAACAATAGGTAGTAAATGACGCTCATTGTTTTAAAAGTTGTTGGCCTTAAGTGGGAATAGCACTTGGGAGATGAAAAAACATTTCGCATACCAATAAATGATCCTTTTTTGTCTCCTTATCTATGTTTTCCTTCGTTTAGTTCCCACTTTTGGAGAAGCAGAGCAAACAAAAACTTATTTTTCTGTTCCAACGTCACTTACGAAAAAAATTGTGGAATTGTTGAAACCAAATAGGAATTCAAAAATCTAGCTTTTCTTCGTAACTGTGTCAAGACAGATGTTCTAACGGTTTTTGTTTTTTTGTTAAAAAGAGGCTCCTCCATGCAAAACACTCTCTGGGATACAGTTTTTCTCAAAAAATGTGAAAACTTTTGAGTGAATCTGACAGGGGAGTGAAAGCGATGTGGAAAAACGGTCCAGAGAGAAACTTTTAGTTTTTTGATCTTCCAGTTTTGCTAACCCATATCATCTCATGAATCCTCATCTCACACAGCAGCTTTTTCTCTGAAATAAAACAGCAAACTCTGAGGCTTTATTACAATGTTCTTGTAATAATCCCTTTGTCAGCCTGTTAAAAAACTGGAAGGTACTTATTACTTAAGTGATATTAGATTTTGGCGTCATATCCCCCCTCATCATCTCTTTTTCTCACCCAAAATGAAAAACAGTTTTAACA
>JAANSO010003800.1:0-10887 GCA_036507315.1 Lepidocyrtus fimetarius | reverse complement strand
GAGTACCCCTCGACAAACAAACAATTTGAGAAGAATAAATGGATGAGCATCAATTATATAGACGGAGAAAAAGTGTGTGCTTGAATGCATCACGTGCGAATCTCATAACATTTGTGTACAATTCACAAAGTACCTTGCTCTTATATAGATCAGCTTATCTCATCTTCTTCAAAGTAAAAAAAAGAAACATTATTTATGCAAAACTCACTGTCGTAATCAACGCCGTCTCAATTTTGACTAGTTATTTTAAATTAGTTTGTGAGTCTACTTGCATCAAAAAAAAGATTATGCTATTTTTGAAATAAATATTAAATCTTGCTTTACTTCCGGATGAATAAAGTTATATAATAAAGTATGTATTATAAATAGCAAGAGTGAAAACTCCATTATCAACACAATCTACTTCAAACATTTTTTCAATTTTCAAGCAAACAAATATGAGAATGAAGAGAATTAAATGCATAGCTTTGTACTCAAAGTGGAAATATTTTTGTTTTTATAAAAGACACTCCAAAAATACTAGCAGAATTCGAATACAAATGAGATGACGAGTGAATTTTTAGCATACGGATTTTTGCAAATATTTCCAGTAAATGTAGGCGAAAGTTGAGCTGGAGCACCATCATCCAATCATTTGTGAGTACGTGCAACCTCCTTTCCTACTCTTTTCCCAGTTCGTTTTTAATATCAAACATTCCATAATTTCTTTTGGTATGTAGAAGAGGAGCCATAGGTACTCATATATGAATGCATCACGATCACTACCTACTGATACCTTCTGAGAGGATGACGACGCTTCTCATTTCAAACGTAGTATTTTGTGTAGATAATGTAATACGCAATAAAAAGAATGGCAATAGTCATCTTAATCTTGATTGTAATACAAGATTTGCAAATGTGCCCAGATATACACTACAGTTCCATACATTTCTCTCACTTTCTATTTTTACAAGAATAGATCTGGTCGTAATGTGAAAATAAATAAGCACGTGAAGAAGAGATAGAACAGGAAACGATATCGTTTCGCTTCATTTTATGTTTTTCAGCTTTTTCTTTTACTCTATTTTATACTGTTATAGGCCATGTTAAAACGAAAGAACTTTTCAACTGTCTCGGTTCCTTTGTCTTTATTTAATAGAGAAGCATATTCATGATTATGATGAAGCCAAATAGAAAGAAAAAAGTTTGTATAAAGTTGAGCAACAATGACTGTCTGAGCTGATAAGTAGAGTTGGAGCTGTGGGAGATGATGTGGATGGGAAAAGAGAGGACAACGTGCGAAATAAGACTCTTTTCTTTAAAGTTTCCCCAACACTCAGTATTTTACAAATGCAAAACACTTTTCCGCTCACATTATCATCTTATATTGTGCTGGTTATGTTTCCAAAAGAAAATTGTGAAATGTTGAAATAGCTGGGTTGGGAAATGAAATGGGTTTTGGTTTTTTTTTCTTCGTCGTATTTTTCTCTCTTGCGTTTTTACTTAACTATTTCAGGGAGAAACAAGAATGTGTAGAGGGACGATTTGTAGTTAGGCACACATTAATGTGGAAAGAATTGTGCCGCTGGATGGTATATTACCTACAAGATGCAAACCTTAAACAACTTAAAAAACAAAACCCTGAAACGGTGAATGCCGTTGTTGTTGTTGTTGATGATGAAAGAATATTATTTTGACTTTAGTTCTTCCTCCTGAGTGGGTGTGCACACAAGACCAACACCAACATCACCACAACCATTGCCCTTGTTTTCTACCACTGCCACAATTTTTGGCTACCGAAAAAGCCTCAATGGTTAGTTCAAATTTCCCTTTTATATTCTTACACCATTTTCTTCTTGTTTTCCATTTTCAAAAACGTTTGCCTTTCTCTTTATATTTACATGTAATTCCAAAACAATGTCTTCCTCCCATCATCTTCCCTAACAAGAATTGCTTTCTTCGCACCATTTTCTTGCTGCAGTATCACATCGTTCCATCTCCGAATGGACTAATACTTTAAAAGTGTATTGCATACTTTTATACTACTAGTGTTACGAAATAATAGTAATAATAATAATCACACCATCATCATCAGACTGTACAAGACTGAAGGGAAAGCAGTACCTATATTTAAATAGCATGGTATTATATTATAGCAGTGTGGATTCATTTTTGTTCTTTTTGTATCATCCATCGCATTTACGAAACAAAATTGCTCACGATGAAAACAGTAAAAGATATTGAGAAAGCGTGTGAAAGTTAGATGGAAAGAAAAGTTTTCACGATGTGATGCGTCCATTTTGTTTCATGCAGAGAAAGAAAGACACACAGGGAAAAAAGAATGCAAGTTAGGAAGAAAAAGGCTCCCTCTGCGTGCATCATTGTCATTCGCTCATAAGTTGAGAGAAAGAGGTATTTTCCTTTTTTACTCGTTTGTATGCAGATTGTAATGAAAATGTAATAATACAAAATATCCCAACTTTTCCCTTTCTCTCAAGAGTGTAGCTGTAGCAAAAGTATCACCGCTTACTTTTTTGACATTATCTTCAACATTCTTATTCTTCTGCCACTTTACCCAGTCTCTTGCGCTTTTTCTTGAAAATTTTTGATGACTCACGTAGTTTTACCACTACTTTTGACTATATTATAAAAACGTGCTTACACAAGATCATAATATTTTTGTATTCTCGTTGTTTTCCTAGGTTTTGTAGTCCAAAATTTGAAACAAGGGACAAACGAAAAAACAGTGAATGCTTTGGTATTTTAGTAGCATGCTTTGCTCATTTTTTGTATAAGCTTTTCTTTATGATCAATTTTCATTTCCCAGCAATGTAAATACTTTTTTACGGTTGACCATTATTTCTGCATCGAACTAGGAGAAACCACAAAAGTTACAACTTTTTAATGAAACTGGAAGAAAGGAATAAAACTTTTTTACTAACAAGCCAAAATGTGTGGACGGTTCTATTGAATTTGAAAAGATAAACAAGGACTATAGTAAAACATTTAGAGAAAATGGAAGGTGATTTTTATATCTGAGAACGGAACAGGTGGGTTTGAATTTTATTCACCTTTCAAATGTTTCTCTCTCCCTGTCTGGTTAATGCAACCATTAAATTGCCGGTCTAGTTTGGTTTACAATTTCTAACATTTCATTTCAAGAAAATTACATTCACAGAAGGATGCATGTGTGGCTACCATATCTTTTCAGATAATACCAATGAGCATTATGCTTACACTATATGTGGCGTTGAAAGGTGCGTGGTTTATAATTTTGATCGACATGATGGCAAAACGTACATTATGCACGCACAACAACACCAGCAGAGCACTATAGCAATGAAAAGCGAGTGCATCCAATAAAAATTCTGCTCAACTTTCTTTGGATGTCTTTCTTTTGAAAATTATGATACAATCCATTTGTGGGATATTATTTTGCGGTAGAGAGTTTAAAGTTATTCATAGTCAGAATTCAAAGAAACGGTTCTTTTGTATAGATACATTACTTTAATAGCTTCAGCTATTTACTTTTTCACTTCTTAAAAGATAAAAACTTTTTATTAACAAGTTTCTCTCCACTGTATGCGTACAAAACTATTTTATTGTACATGCATAAAATATTTCCAAGCTTTTGAGATGAAAGGGCAAAAAACAATCCAAATTAGTGCATCAAAAATTTAACATTAAATTTCCATTTACGGCTTAATTTCTCACTGGGATTTTAATGCAGCTTGAGGGTTTTATGCGGGATGGAATGATGATGACGGGAAGGAACAACTTTGGCAAAAAGTTTCATGGGAGAAAAACCAAGGCCGTGTAGATTATTAATTTGATGAGCAAATCTACTGAATTTCAAAAATTTCTTCTGAAAGAGACATATGCATAGTACATTACAATATATTATAGTTCTTATCTGACAAAATATTTGACTATTCTATAAAGGAGTATAATATGCAATAAAACAAACCAAAACTTCTGAGCACACATTTTATTCTAAATGAGTAAAATTCATCTTATTTTCACTACTTGCTTCACTGACAGCTACGCATGAGAGAAAGTTCCCTTATGATGTCCAAAACTTTTGTTCTTAAAACATACAAATTAAATATTTTGCTCTACCATGTCTGCTAATACCATTGCGCATCATCATATTAAAGGAAACTTTCTTGTTTAGTTTTTAGTTGTGAAAACCATTAAACCAGTTACCATTATTTCTTTTAAAAGACCAACAGAAATACCCTCAAAATTACTTGAAATTCCCATCTCTTATTTCTTCGTTTCGTAGAATATATGGGACAGTTTGTACAAAGAAGATAAATGTTACGGTCAAAACATACTTTTCTTTGTACAGATCGAAAACGGTAGCAAAATGAGATAGCCGTTGCTTACAAATGCAGGAAATAATAATAACATTTCTTCTTTACGTCTTCACCAAAACGATACATACTTTGCGTCTTTTCCCAACAACTTGACCAAATTTGTATAAATTTGTCCTACTTGAATTTCTTTACTCTAAAGGATTACATCACAATTCCACCTCCTGAAATAATATAGCAGCAATAGAAGCAAAAGTGTAAATACGTAGTTGGTGGCCAGCTCATACTTTTTTGTCATTGTTGTCCTCACTCTATGATATTTGTTCATGTATATAAGAAGGGAAGCGCTATTATTAAGCTTTTCTCTTTAAAAAGTCTAAGACTTGACCTGGGCTTTTACTGCGACAGTTGCTCGAAATTATGAGACAAGTTGTAAAATATCGTTGTGCTCTGGCGAAGGACAAAAACGAATAATAATAATGTGTGTTGCATAATAGGGAGTAGCAACAGCATAGCAAATATTTCAGCGCTGATGTAGCTTGAGGGAGCTTGAGGATGGTAGCACTGTCTAGTATTAGGATATTATATTACTAATATTGCTTTCTAGAACAGACTACATACATATACAAAAAGCTAAAGAAAACCCCTTTGTCATCATCATCGTTCGTTATTATTATTACCACCACCATTATCATCATCATCTTTCTTTCTCCCAGCTTTCCGTCTTCTCCCTTTCTTCTTTCTCTTTACGAAAACTTACCTTTTAGCTAGAAGAATATCATTGTTATTTTCAGATGTGCATATAGGAGCTTTCCCAATCCAAAAGTTGCTAAGAGTAAGTGCTAGTGCCACTGGCTCCAAATATGTCGAAATCAGTTAATATTCATATTTCTACATATCTTTTTACATGCGTCCTTCCACCATCACCACCATCATCGTTATTATTATCATCTTGCTCATATCCCATCCCTCCAAGGAAGACGGGAAATTATTATATTTTATGTAGTTGAGGAAGTTATCATTGTAATAGGTTGCCACAAATCAATGATATATGTTTGATGACCTTAATAAAGGTCACAGCATGAAAATCCAACGCCTGCTGTTGGCTTCCAGCTTCTTTCGTTCTCATCCTCTGTTTTTACTATACGTTCCCAACATTCATTCGCCTCTGCTTTACAAATTTACGATATTATCTTTAGATATTTCCCATTCTACGATAATACAATATACTTGGAAGAAGTGGAAACATGCAATTTTGTAAAATGTAACAAACAAAACTCATTTTCTTGGCCTGTATGAGATTAAAGAAAAGCCGAGCATAGACAGATATGATGATATGGTCAGAAATATTATTGCCCTTGCAACTTATTCACAATAGTAGTACCACTACTATAGTATCAGTACTATCAGTCTTCATTTCACTTTTACTTCACTGCTTTCATCTCTCCTGTAAATACATGAAAAAGACAAGTAATATGATATAGCTGCATATCGTTACGTAATAGTAGTAATATCCCATGCAGCAGGAAACTTTCAATGTAATAAAGCTTTACTTTTAGGCATAATCATCATCACTATCACCCTCATTTAACTGAATAGGTATAATACTCTTGTAAGCCAAGTAAAAGTTCACCAGGAAATCTCCCTGTTTATCATAATATGCGCATCTAATCTTTTGGATTATCTGCAACAAATACTAGAGATTATGGTTATGGTATATTCGTGCAGTGTCAATATCTCAAGGAATCCTGGCACGCTTTTACTTCAAACTTACACACACATAAATACATTCTTTTAGCAATATATAAAAGAAAGGAAAGAAGGGGGAGGTTACGCAGAACGAGATGATGTAGAATAATTTCTTCTGTCTGGCAAACTTGACTTTTGCTTCCATTTAGAAAAGACTTTTATACTTGGTTCTTCCAAGTAAGTTCTTTACGACCGAGAAGAAGTCTGATGTGAGAAACAACCTCAATCTGCTTTACTTTCTCTGCTTCTTTCATGCTTCGACCGTCTTAATGGACAGAAATATTTGGTTAGTAGTAGAATTTTGTAGGTCTTTTAGAAGTCTATCGGACTACAGTGCCATTTATTTAGGTATATAAACACATGTGTGTAAAACTTAATAGTAGGGCTTAAAAGAGGAAGTAATCTTTGTACCACTGGTTAAACAGATCTAGAGAAAACGTGGACGGACGAACATTCTCCCGCATCACTCTTTTCTGCCAACGTGCTCATAAGTCATAATAAAGTGAAAGGAAGGCGGAGGGAGATGGTCATGATATTCAGTATTTATTTTACTGATACATGCGAACACATATCAATAATGATCGTTCTTAGTTTTTTTACAAAAGTCCATTTTCTTCAATGAATTCCTTTTTCATTTATCTACCAGAATTGAATAGAAGGACGTAGGGAAGAGTAAAAAGAAATGTTATTCAAGTAGATAAATATCGTCATACCATTTCCCCATACATATTCAAGAATGGAGGATGCGAACACTTACTACTCCCCACAAAAGATAACATCGTTCTGGAAAAGGACTTTCTTGAATTAGTGCTCTGTTAGTCTCTAAAGGTACTCTTCTTTTGATATATTTCATGACATATGTAATTTTTCTTAAATACTCGCCCATTTTTCTTTAGAAATAATTTTGTTTCCATTCTGGAAAAGGACTTTGTTGAATTAGTGCTCTGTTAGTCTCTAAAGGTACTCTTCTTTTGATATATTTCATGACATATGTAATTTTTCTTAAATACTCGCCCATTTTTCTTTAGAAATAATTTTGTTTCCATTAGGGGACACATTTCTGAGACAAATACAGTGTTCACTTCCCACAAAATATTTCATTTCTTTCTTTTCCTTCCCTCCTCTGTCTCTTTGACTTCGTTTCATTCAATCAATTCCTAGAATTTGCCCAAAGATAAAATCCTTGAGTGGGTGATTTACAGAGAACTCGTGCATTACTTCAACGAGGTTTCATTTATTAGCCAAAAAGTCTGACAAAGTTATGTAATATACTTAATGAGAATGAACGCATAGGTATTTAACTTGTTAGTTGGCACAAAGAAATAAAGGATTTAATATTTCTATTCTATTCTTACCTGCAAGTTGTTGATGAACCATGTAATATTTGCGGCTGGTCGAGTAGGTCCAAATGAGCAATTAGCTCTAATTCTCTCTCCAACTTCATACCGTGTTTTGGCCAACTCGATCAATGGTGTGTTCGTTGTAAACTCTGCAAAAAATGAGATTAAAAGCAAAAAAGTTAAAGTTTATGTACATTAAAGACAAAAAACCTGAGTCAAAGCCGAAGTGGCAAAGGTTATACTAATATTAAGTGGGTTCCCACTGCTATTATTACATTGGCTTCATGTCCTTCAGTACTTGGCAGAACAAACAAAAAAATCAGAAAAACCTTGTCATCGGAAATAAAAGTAAAGGTTAAAGAGGGAAATAGAATGAAAAGGAGAAAAAGAAAGGGGAAAATGCTAAAATAAGGAAAAAGGAAAGAAATAATTGAGACTATTATTACTGTACACTTTTTTGTGTAGCCAGCAAAAAGAATCTCATCATCACCACCATTATCATCTTATGATGATACATATAAAAACTAAAAGAGTAAAAAGGATTCCAAGAAAGCTGTGCGAGTGTGTACAGCTTTAAGAAATAAGTCGGAATTGTGTTGGTGGTCGAGAAGGAAACGAAGCAGCAGACTAACCAAGAGTCACCCACCCGCTGTGACTATAGAGGAAAGACAGTAGAAAATTGTGAGGACACTACCAGTTGTCCTATTATAATCACCGTCAACACTACCATCATTATCATCATTCCCCACCACCACCGTCATTCTCATCATCAACATTTTCATCAAAGCCACATGCGAAAAACTTTTCAATAGAAAACTAGTAAAAGAGGATTCCAAAAAGACTTTTTTTGGAAAGAGCTTCTAATAGGGAATTGAAAGAGAGAGTGAGAAAGAGAAAAGAAGAATCATTCCTTTACACTTTCTTTTTTGCTTTTACTAAACTGTATATTTATATGTGTGGCAGTCAAGCCAGCCAGCCAACCACTACAACAAGCTTCGTTGCAGTTCGCAGTTTTGCTAGTACACTTACTTTTCTCCGTTTTTGTCATTTCTTTTAATGCATATTGTTCCACTCACTTTTCTTTCAGTCTAATGTAATAATAGGAGTGAATTTACCGGAGCGTAATGTCACAAATGTGCTTTTTCTCTTTTTTAAGCTCAGTCCTTTTTCTTGTTAATTGTAATGAGTCCTGCTCTTTTTCCTCCTCTTTTCTACAACTCTTTTCGTTTCCTTCTTCTTTTTTTAACTTGTTGTAATACCAACTTACTTAACTTTTATACAAAAAGAGAATAGAAATTAAAGAAAAAAGGAAAGGAACACGCTACTACTTCCAGTAGCAACACTCTTTTACAACTTCTTTGAACCAGCAAAGGGGAATAGAAGAAAAGAAGGGAAAAAGTAGCGATTTTCCTAAAGTTTTTTCCTAACCCTCTTCCGGTCCTTTTCTACTTTAATTTGACTCACCTTTCCTCCTTTTTCCCATTTATTTTACATAGGATGGGTTTCCTTTTTCTTGAAAAATTTTATTGAGATTCGTGATGATGATGATCATTATCAAAATGAAGAGACTTTTAATGGCTAAATATGTAGTTTTTCTTCAAGAAAGAAAATTACAGGAGCCAAATTATTTCTTCATAATTTCTCTTTGGAAGCTTTAGTCAGTCTTAGAACAAAGTCATGCCTTGTCACAATTTTTCGCAGCTTCTTTTGGTAAATTATATTTTTCCATTTCCTTCATAGCACAAACTACAATCCCATTATTTTTCTAAATGTTCGCTTTAAATGAGAAGAACTGAACTGTGAGAACTGCGTGGCAGTAAATAGGAAGCTCTATCTTGATGCTTCAATGGACTCGGTTCACTTAATCAGGATTTTCAAAATACGTCACTTAACACTGATGAACTAAAACAGGTCTCCCCACTCGTAGGTCGTTAATAAATACTTTTGTGCAAATGACAACCTTTCTTAAAAATGAATCCAATCCTGGAATTTCTACTTCTCAGGGAAACAAATTAATTTTATTTCTGGCACTTTATACTGTATTCTAAATCTGATGGAATCTTGCGTATGTTTTTGCTTGTAAGGTTCTTAAAAAAGAATGCCATATATAATACTTTTCAAATTTGAATTATCCTAAGTATACTACTTACATTTTCATAATAATAACGTAGTATGACATAAAAATAATTTTAATAATCCATGTTATTGGAATGTTTTTGCTTTGAATTTATTTCTGTAAACTCCATAAAATTTAAAGCAAATCACAGGACTTTGATTCATGTAACCTACTTTTTGTAGTTTACCTTTTATTACTGCTGACATTGCTATTCCTAATGACATACTTCCTGTAAAGTAATATGAGTAATGGGATTCCAATCTTCTTAAAGTACGAAAGTAAGAATAAAACTAAATCGGATTTGCGATTCATATGAAGACGCAAACAAATATCCATTCGGTATTCAGTGATGATGATGAACGAACTTTGTTTAACTGAAATGTGCTTGATTTTGATTATTGAGCAACTATTCACACACACACACACACACATCTTCATTGAATTCTTTGATATTTTCTTGGACAACAATTCTTGGAGTTGTCGGAACCGCTTTTATAAAACTTTGAATAAATCGTTTCAATTTTTTATAATAGAATAAAGGAACGAGTATAACTAACAGTGAAGTAGTTATATTTTCCCAAAAGTATCACTTTTGATCACAAGTAATTTCATAAGCGTACTTTGTAACGATTTGATAATGAAGTGTAGTAGTAGTAGCAGCAGCGAACTTCTCAGATTTCGTGAATTGTGTGCAAAGTTATAAAAGTTGCTAGATGGCTTTATCAACCTTATCCCTCCCATCAATTTTTACGGTAATTCGTTTTACACTAAAGTTTAAAATATTATAATTTCCACTATTTTAGGACTAGTTTACCCCAAAAACAAACTATGTTGAAATATATATTAATTTCAGTGACTGGCTTTACATTGCATCACCTCTTATAATCTCTCAGAGTAAAATGTTTGTATCAACTCGTAAGTTGGCCTAAAAGTATTCATTTGTTTTTCATGTTAAAAATCAACTTTTGCACTGATGAATTGGCAAAGATAGAAGCAAACTCTCTTTAAGGAAAAATTAACGAACTAGAATTTCCATTTTAAGTGTGATGATGATGATGATGGAAAAGCTCATTTAATCATTTCAAAATGTTAATATTAAACAAAAGGCAGACGCACGCATGACCATTTTTTTTATCAAAAACGTATGCATGTATGCAAACGTGTGCAAAAAAGCTAGTTCTTTTCAGGGTTGCTTGCTTTCCTTTTCCATTCCACGGATCTTTAAAGAAAGCAATATACCCCTCTTCAGGTGCTAATATCATCTGCAAAGTAATCAATGCCTCTAGTAGGATGAGAACGTGGCAACTATATACGTGCAGAAATATATTGCAATACAAATATACAACTCTTTTTGGAATCTATTAGAAAAGAAAATAGCTTTTCTTGT
>JAANSO010003799.1:0-10887 GCA_036507315.1 Lepidocyrtus fimetarius | reverse complement strand
CGGATTGCCTCCACTCCTTTAATGTGCTGTCCCTCCAAAACTTGTTAAGCAAGCGGAGCTTCTGCTTCTCTTTAAACTCTGCTTGGTTCAAAATCCTTTCGGCAATCTTAATTGCAAAATTAACAAATAATTTTGATTACAACTAGTTTGCACATTTCTTATTTAATTTCTTTTAATCAAGTAATATTTTAACAAACTCACCAACGGATTGGTCAATGCAGCCTTCATCACTCTTCGTATTTTTCTGGCTTCCCCACCCATGGTTTCAAAATAGTACAGGAAACGGTCAAAATATTGCAGAAAGTATTTATAAAAAGCTGATTTTAGTCAAGTCTCCTGTCTCCTCATCCAACTAAACCGTGACTGTTCGTCTTGACAGCTCCAGGGCAACTGAAAAGCTAAAACCTGACAATCTGTTGAACCAATTCATAAGATTTCATTAAAACGTTTTGTTGTAGAAAGGAAAGGAAGGGAACGACCCATCAGAACCAAAGAAATGAACTTTTTCAGTCAGCCTTGCCACACATTTTAGTTTTGCAGAGAGAGAAATGTGAAAAGCCCAACTTTTTATTTTATGTACTCTCCTGTACAGTTTGAATCAAAGTTGAAGAAAATGGAGAAAAAACGTTTTGGTTATAGACCCCGTTGGTTTACGAAGAGTGATATTTCATCCTTTCTCCCTTTTTATACAATTTAAGCGCTTGCATAAGCTTTGGCATTATCTTTGATACAGAAGAAAACTGTTGCTGATGATATGATGGCTTAAAGGATTTGTATTGAGTTTTGTAGAAAAGCTTAAAAACTGATGGGATGGATGAGACGGTGGAGAGTCAATGAATAATTCAGAGGTAGAAAACGAAATTTCGTTAAAAACTTTATATTTCGTTATCCTTTTTAGAATGAAAAGATATTTTGGTAATTGCATTGTCTTATTAGATATAAATAGAAAAGGTATTTTATCCACGCGTGGCTTTTCTGGAAGTTAAATAAAACCTCTTCTAAATTGTTTGTGTTGATTTTCATTATTTTAAGCGTAATCCTTAAAGTTTTACGATTGTATGAAATGGACTTGAATTAGTGAAAAAATGGTATGATGGTAAAAATTATTTGTACGCATTAGATGATAATAAGAAAACGTTTTTTAAGGGACCAAAATGTTGGAAATTATTAAAACGGAATATAAATTTGCATAAGTAATATAAATATTAGCGTGTGTGTTGTGTTGCGTTTAAAACTAAAATGCAGCTATTGCTGGAAACATTCCTTTTATTGTCTTCCTTTATTGATGACCTAAACCAAATCTCACAATCAGCTAAAAATAATAATGCCAGATTGCAGGATGCCAGTTTACACAACTCTTTTCAGTATGACGATGATTGAAAAGTTGGGGAGGGGCACAATGAGACATGTTGATGTCTTACTGAACAAAAGCATTGCAATGGCGTAATAATATTAAAGAAGCGATGGATGAGTTGCTTGGAATTATGAGACATGGATTTGTACTAATTCTATGAAAAATGAACGTAAGATATAGAGCAATTTGTGTAAAAATAAATTATCTTTATTTACTTCCTATAACCAAGATACCATTATCTGTATCATTTTGAAGCTTAAAAGATCTATTCTGTTGAGTAATAGTTATTTATTTTATTTTATAAAACTAGTTATTATTTACACGCAACTTTCAACATTATTTTCATCAAAATGGATACCTTTCAGTCTTCTCCACTCTTGTACTGGATTTGGTATGCTTTTTCATATTGCAAATAGTTGGGCCATTCCCATGAGCAATAGTAAGTCCGGAATACATTCGTTTCGTTCTTCCATTTGAGGATCTCAGAAATGACAAACACGTTATCAAGATCTGGATCTGACTGGCTTTTGTGGGGCTGCCGTGGAGGAAGACGAGGAAGAGTTTGACTTTTCCGATAGCTGACATAATTCCACTCCCCTTCCTCCTTCCCCTGATTCCCGATCCATTCCCTTTCTTGTCTTTCCATTTCCATCCTCCTCCGCTCCAGCCACGCTTTCCTCCTTTCCCGCTTTTCTTTTTCTGCTTCCCTCCTCAACACTTCCACCTCCCCAAGTTCGTCCTTTGCCTTATCCCGCTTTTGCTTGTGCCTCCACTCCTTCTCCTGCCTTGCCCTGCTCATTTCGTCCATCCAAATCGTTCCAAACTGGAACTCTGCTTCTGTCACTTCTTTAAAAGACATCCCCAGCATAGTCAGCCTATTCAAGTCTGGCAACGTCTTAAAAACTATTTGAAGCGTGTCCTTGTTTAAATACAACGTTAATTTCTGTAAATTTTTCATCCATCCCAAAGCTATTCTTAAACTGTCCTCATCAAACTGGTCGGTGGAGGAATGGAACAGAAATTCTCTCAACTCCTTTAGCTCCAATGGATTCTCATAAACTTCGTTAATCTCTTGTCCTTCCCTCCAGGGCATCACTCCATTCTCCGCCAACGTCACCATGGCTGGGATGAGCTTCCGCTGAGGCACAACATATTGATCGTATCTTTCTTCAAAACAATGGAAAACTTGTAGTTTCGGCATTCCTTTCAAAGCTTCAAAATCAAAGTTTATTTTCCCAGGAATGCAGGGTCCGTCATCCTCATCATAAGTATCATACCCATGCTCACGTTTAAAACAAACGATTGTCAAGTGCGTTAAATTGGGGAAATAGTGACCGGTGAGAAAGCTGATCCACTGAAAGTCGTCTTCATTGCAAAAGCACCGTTTCAAAATGTTGATTTTTAGTTCTGTCAGGCGATGTCCGTGAATACTGCAGAATTGATGGAAATTGGACATTTCATTTGCATATTCCATCCCGCGAACCTCATTGCAATTGAAATGCAACGCAATTCGCATCTTTCTCAGCGGTGGTTTAGCCACCTCAAGAAATGTTCCCAACGCCGAAAATTCTCCATATCCTGGACTCGACTCCTCTCTTAGGTCAAAGTGCAGGTCAAGTTCCTCCAGTTCCAAGTATTTTCCATTAGGAAAGTTAGTCAGCGGCAGCCTTGATGCTCCAGTGATAAGGTATTCTATACCAAAAAGAACCATACTTTTCCCAGGGCGGTATTTTAGGACCTGTTGGGAATGATGAAATTGCAAATAAAATAAAAACAAAACAATGTTTTTACGTAAGCTTCATTAATAAAAATTACCTTAAGATTTGGCAGTGAAGAAAAGACTTTCTCCCAGAATTGTAGCAGTTCAACGGAATCATTGACTTCTTCGGAAATTGCAATGGACAGTTTTGTCAGTTTCGATGCTTGTCCTTCCGGAAAAAGTTGCAGACTTAGACAGAAGGCCTCCAATAATGAATCGTAATCAGTTGAGGCGTCTTCATCTTCGGGATAGCAAGTCAAGCAATCACAGACTACAAGCTCTTTTAATTTAGGGCAGAATCTCCTTATAATTCCCTTCAATAAGCTCTCAAAAAAAAGCTGAGAAACTCTGACCCATTCCAACTTGAGGTATTCCAAAGTGGAGCCGTATTTAGCTAGGAAGAGGACAACTTGTTCAAATGTTTCTTCTAGTCGTATTCGTGGGTAGCCGGATCTAGGTTTGAGACCGTTGAGAATCAAACGTCGAAAAGGTACGTCGTGAATTCGGAATATTTTCACATTTGCTCCAGACCGTCCCTCCATAATGGCTTCAAATGATTTCACCATCAAAACTTCACGTTCTGCATATACGTAAAGGGATAACAAAATTTGCTTTTGATCATTTTCATTCTTTTTATCGTGTCAGTGACAGTACAAATTAGAATAATTTAGTTGATTGGTTACCTTCTTGCCACGAGAAATAATAGTCTTCTCGGTCAAAGTGAAGTGGTAACGGGACGGATTGCCTCCACTCCTTTAATGTGCTGTCCCTCCAAAACTTGTTAAGCAAGCGGAGCTTCTGCTTCTCTTTAAACTCTGCTTGGTTCAAAATCCTTTCTGCAATCTTAATTGGAAAATTAACAAATTATTTTGATTACAACTAGTTTGCACATTTCTTATTTAATTTCTTTTAATCGAGTAATATTTTAACAACAACAACTCACCAACGGATTTGTCAACGCAGCCTTGATTGCTCTTCGGGTTTTTCTGGCTTCTCCACCCATGGTTTCAAAATAATTGATACAGGAATCGGTCAAAATATTGTAAAAAGTTTATTTTGCACAAAAGGACAAAGTCTTTATAAAAATCTGATATCAGTCAAGCCTCCTCATCCAACTAAACCGTGGCTGTTCGTCTTGACAGCTCCAGAGCAACTGAAAAGCTAAAACCTGACAATGTGTTGAACCAATTCATAAGATTTCATCAAACGTTTTGTTGTTGAAAGGAAAGGAAGAGAACGACCCATCAGAACCAAAGAAATGAACTTTTCCAGTCAGCCTTGTAGCACATTTTAGTTTTGCAGAGAGAGAAATGTGAAAACCCCAACTTGTGCATTTTCTGTAGTCTCCTGTACAGTTGGAATGGAATCAAAGTTGAAAAAAAGGGAGAAAAAACGTTTTTGTTAATGACCCCGTTTGTTTATGAGAACTGCTATTTCATCATTTCTCCCTTTTTACACAATTTAAGCGCTTGCATAGCTTTGGCAATGGCATTGATTTATACAGAAGAAAACTGTTGATGATGGCTTAAAGGATTTGCATTAAGTTTTGTAGAAAATATGGTCTGGTGGATGTGCAGGGAGTGTAGAGTGAATGAAAAATTTAAAGTAGAAAACGAAATTACTTTAAAAACTTGATTCCTTTTTAAAATGGAAAGATTTGTTGCAAATACAATTTTAGTTAAATTTATAAACAGAAGGGTGTTTAATCCTTGCGTGAATTTACTCAAATTAAATAAAACCTATTTTTATTGTTTATTCTGATTTTCATTGTTTTAAACATAATCTTTCAAGTTTTTTCTCTCTTTAATGAATGAAGAGTGAGAAAAGGTGGCCAGGCTAGTCGTAAATGACTTAACTACTAAAATGTATTAAAAGGTGATGCAGTAGAGCTACGTGGAGCCTATGAGAATTAATTGAGTGTGAAGTTGAAGAAAAGGGAGAAAAATGTTTTTGTTATCAACCTCGTTTGTTTATGAAAACTGATATTAAAAAGTATTTTTGTATTTTAATTCCAATGTATTTACTCAAAAAATTATTCAATTGATGAACAGTAGGATTGTTTTAAGATACGATTTTAGAAATAAAGTAGCAAATAAATTAATATAAAGTAAATTAAGAGATTCAAAATATTTTTTCATTAAACTTCTCGTAGCATTCCTTATGTTCTAAGACGTTCACTTGAACATTTTTTCCCTGCCTAGTCTCCTCAATCAGCTCTTCAGTCACATCCGTAGGGCCAAGCAGCACCACCTTATCCAAAGACTTGTGCCAAACCTCGAAAAGAACCGGAAATAAGGTCCGATCTGCTATCAACCCTAATTTTTTAACTGAAGGCATCCACTTCCCCAATTGCCGAACCGCTCCAGCACTAAGCCTTCCCCTCAAGAAGAAACTGAACTCCTCTAAATCCTCGCACAACGGGGAATCTTCTTGTTCCCTCCCAAAAATAACTTTATTTCTTGCGGCAACCTGCTTCGTCCAATCAAATTCTTCATTCAGGTCTCTATTAAACTCCAACTCCTCCGCAGTGAGGGGCACTCCCCAAGGACTCGCCATGGTTTTCGCAATGCATCGAAACGCTTTCAATTTTTTCATTCCTCTCAAAGCTCGAAAATCAAATTTCGGAGCATTTACGTTGCTTTCACATACAGCCCCTTCCTCGACTAGAATAAGATGAGCTAAGTTCTGAAAGTCTATTCCGGTTAGGTCTGAGATCCAACACGAAAGGGGGGAGAAGGACGAGCCGACGAAGTTTAACTGAAGCCGAGTTAAAGTAAATTTACAGTCGGAAATGAACTGGTGGAAGTAATATGGAGGGTTTCGGATGACATTTGCCCGGAAATTAGCGCACCTCAACTTATTCAAATCTGGCTTTGCTCTTTTCATGTAAATCCTGAGAGAGCGGAACCCCTTCATAATTAAGTCTCCGATGTCCTCGCCCTGCGCGTCGATTTCCAAGTCTTTAAGAAGAACATACCTCGGAGGGGAGGTTTTAGCTGAAGAATGTAACGGGGAAGGAAGTGCTGAAAGCATTTTTATCAATCCATTTTTGCCAACCTTCAGTCTCTGTAAGTTTAATTAATGATTAGTAATTAGCATTTCGTAATAAGCATTTTCAACATAATAATCAGCTAATTTGAACCTAACCTTAATATTTGGAACAAAGCTTAAAATCCCTTCGCAAACTTCAATTTCCGCAGCTCTCGTGTTTGCAATTTTATTTGAAAATATGAATGTCAGGGTCTCCAATCCCTCTGCAACTTTCGGCAAGTCCCTTTCTTCATCCTTGTCAAAAAATCTTTGATGTGGGTTATCATCCAGTGTTACTTTAGGACGGATAGAGAGTTCTTTTAAATCTTTGCAATATTTAAAAAGCAACAGTTTAAAGTAATCCACGAAGCGATCTTGGCGGAAAGTTGCCTCGATGTGGAGGCTCTTCAAAGAGTCGCCTGACCGTTCCAAGAATAAAGCAAAGTCCCACCGGGGGTCCGGTAAGTACAGTTCAGTATACGCCGGGAGAACTCTCCTAGAATTCACAAGTCGAAAGTTGGTGATGGGAACTTCCCGTAATTGCATTTCGTCGTCGCCGATAAAGAATGGCAGTTCTTTCCAAAGCTGCATGCTAGGCAAGGAGTAAATGAAAGACGAAAAATTAAAAAGGAGTAAATACAGCCAACTATTGTTGTTTAATTAAAATTGTTTTAAAACGGTATTTTATATTGACTGGCATGGGGTAAATATGGAAATTTTGTATACCTGTCGGGGCTCGCACTCTTGCAACTATCATTGGAAGTCTCACTGTTTAAAATTCTTCCGTTTTCACTGCGTAACTAAAACCATTAAACTGGTTAGAAATTAAGTTTTAAGGAGTAAAAACACTATTTAACTTACCGATTCATCCAAAGTGAACACAATGGAGTTACTCCAAGAGTTTAAAGTCTCGTCATGGAAGGTGCGGGACAAAGCTCTCCATTTTTTCTTCTCCTCGAACGGAAGAAATTTAAAGATGTTGCAATTTATCTGTAGGTTTTAATACTTAAAATTAAAATTCGCTAATTTTAATTGTAAAGATAATTCTTACCAAAGGGATTTGCAAAGGGTTAAGGTCTAGCCGGTCCATTGTTTGTTAATTCAAGTTATTTAATTAACTGCAATTAATTTGTATGTGGTTTTGTAGAAATCCACACGAATACCGGAATACAAATAGGATGATCAATGACGGTATTTGCACAGTGACATATGATTGAGGAGAACATTAAGTGCACTTAAATGACATTTTTTTGTGGTGTTCAAATCTTCATTGCTTATGTTTTTCATTTGTAAAAAATCTTCGTGTAAACTTTGTCTTGTTGCTTTCTCTTTTATTCGGATTCCTTGCATTACAATTTGCAATATCTATGATACATGGCCAATTCTTTTCTGTATAATGATGGAAATGTTGGGAAGGGGCACAATGATACTATCTTCCAGAACAAAAGCATTGCAATGGCGTAATAAATTTTAAGGATAAGTTTTAATTTTGATACATAAGTTGCTGGAAATTACGAGACATGGATCTTTTTATAATCCTATGCAAAATAAACAAAAGAAATACAAAATAAAGTAATTGGTGAAAAAAACAGATATTTTGTTTATTTTGTACGACAAAAATCTCCTTTCTTTATCATTTTGAAGCGTAGAAGATCTATTCTGTTGAATTATAATTATTTACTTTAAAAAATTAGTTATTATTTACACGCAAGTAGGCAACCTTTAAACATATTTTTCATTAAAATGCATTTCCTTTGGTCCTTTTGTATTGGATTTGGTATTCTTTTCTGATTGCAAATAGAAAAACGTAATCTTTAAACTTTTAAGATTGTATGAAATGGACTTGAATTTATTAGTGAAAGAATGTATGATGGTAAAAATTATTTTTATTAACAAAGTTGCTCAACGTGTTGATAAAATTGCTTTGTGGAAAAGAAAACTAAATTGTTGACAATGCATTAATGAATTATGAATTACTGAATTATGCTGTACTTTTCTATTTGGTGCAATAAATGTCATTGATTTGGAAAGGTATACCAGAGTTGAATACAAAAATGTTCAAATAATAAAAGTACTCCAATTATGCAATTACTAGTAAAATGGTATAAATTCATTCATTCACAAATTTTTATTTGTCATACTTTAAATTGTCGTATTTGTGATTATTACCAGCTAAAATATAATTACTATGATGCCGTAAATGCTCCAGAATTTTGAGCTTTTGTAATTTTGAAAAACATTTTAAAAAGAATAGGCATAATAGGCTTTTGTAAACATAAAAGGAAATGAAAATTAATCGTGTTTACTTTAAAAAGATAAATAGGTCGAGTGCAGGTAACTCCTACTGCCCTCCCTGTCATTCTTTACTAATAATACTGTATATACCTGGTTTGTTGCATTATTTTCATTCACGCAAACAGGAAATAACAAAAAAAGTTCAAATGATTCAAAAGTGTTTTGTCTACTTTTGCCATTACACACGAATATTTCTCTAAAACTAGTTTTATATTTTATTTATGTATGTACAAAATGCTCTTGATTTTATTTTTATTCGGAAACAATTTCAATGTGAATGGAGCACTACTGAATAATCAAAACGTTGTGGATCTTGCCTCATTTGAAAAACATTTTAAAGTGAGCTCCGAGAAAGACTTGACATTTTTCAACTACTTGAAATTACTTCGGGATAAAAGTTTGTCTTCCCCAGAAATACCTCATAGTATTCCCGATCTAGCCAATTTGATAAACCCTTTTGGAGCACAAAAATGTTTCATTCAGATTACATCCTTCCACGATATAAATTTACCCCACAGCATAAACTTTCCATTTATGTTGCAAAAAGTAAAACCAGGAATATTTTGGGGAGCAAATAGAAAACAAGATGAAAAACTGGAGTTTCCATTTGGTTTTGTTTGGCTCCCAAAAAATAAAAACTATTTTGAAAATTTCCAGAGGAACTTATCTTTCACTGATGAGGTCAACTGCAGCTTAAGTTTTTATTCTGAAGATAACCTTCTTCCTTATTGCGGTGTTCGAGATCTCTGTGTGAGGCCGGATGCTTTCAAAATGCATCATTTGCAACATTGCTGCCGTCCTCAGGGTCACGTCCAACTCCATTAATGAGATACCACTTTTGGCCAAGTCCGTTCATCTGCAGATCCTCGACAGTCAGCCTTCTCTTTAACCAAGCCCTGTCTGGGAGATGCAAAGTTTTCATCTTGAAGCGCTTTTTCTGCTTCTCTGAATCTGCTTCAAAAGCTGTAGGTTTGGGGTGCCACGGAACACAGAGAAATCAAAGAAAAAAAGTTCCCTTGTGCATTGCAAAAATTGCGTTCGTGGTCACAGACACCCAAAGGTTTGTAATCAAATTCCAAAGCCAGTTCAACCAAGTTAGTGAAAATCAAGTTGAAAAAGTCGAATTTGCAATGGAATGGTGGCTGAGGATCGTAGTCTCGACTAAACCGCAATTCAAAACAAAAAGACTCAATCCTTGGTCGGATATCAAACAAAATGTTCCGGAATGTTTTTTGAAAATAATATAGACTCGAATTGAATCTTCATAAGTTTTAACTCCTTGAAAGGACGACAGGAAGCGTCAACTTCGCAACTTTTAAGATAAGTCCACAAAGAAGTCAGTACAAAATTTGCCGTTAAATTTCTCCAGTGACAATTTCTGAAAATCAAAAATGAAATCTTCATTTAAGACTCCACAAAGGTTTGAATTCATTTCCGAACAATTAATTGATGAAGCACTTTAAATTCTTGATTAATTTGAACAAATATCGTCACAGTTCTGAAGTGGGGTTTCGAATGTTCAACATACAACATAATTAAAACCATCGTCTTCTATTGCCCCGAAAATGCTCACAGATAAGTTTGTAACAAATTTGCTCAACGTTTTGATAAAATGACTACTTTGTTGAAAAGAAAACTAAATTGTTGGCAATGCAATAATGAATTATGAATTATTGAATTACGCAGTACTTTTCTATTTGGTGCAATAAATGTCATTGAATTGATTCGGAAAGGTATGCCTTGTTGAATACAAAAATGTTTTAATAATAATAGTACTCCAATTATACAATTACTAGTAAAATGGTATAAATTCATTCATTCACAAATTTTTATTTGTCATACTTTAAATTGTCCTATTTGTGATTATTACCAGCTAAAATATAATTACTATGATGCCGTAAATGCTCAAGAATTTTGAGCTTTTGTAATTTTGAAAAACATTTTCAAAGAATAGGGATAATAGCAATAGGCTTTTGTAACCATAAAAGGAAATGAAAATTAATCGTGTTCTCTTTAAAAGATAAATACGTCAAGTGCAGGTAATTCCTACTTCTCCCCCTGTTATTCTTTACTAATAATACTGTATTTTTGTTGTTTGTTGCATCATTTTCATTCACGCAAACAGGAAATAACAAAAAAAGTTCAAATGATTCAAAAGTGTTTTGTCTACTTTTGCCATTAGACATGAATATTTCTCTAAAACTAGTTTGATACATATTTTATTTATTTACAAAAATGCTCTTGATTTTATTTTTATTCGGAAACAATTTCAATGTGAATGGAGCACTACTGAATAATCAAAACGTGGTGGATCTTGCCTCATTTGAAAAACATTTTGAAGTGAGCTCCGAGAAAGATTTGACATTTTTCAATTACTTGAAACTACTTCAAGATAAAACTTTGTCTTCTCCAGAAATACCTCACAGTATTCCCGATCTAGCCAATTTGA
>JAANSO010003798.1:0-10887 GCA_036507315.1 Lepidocyrtus fimetarius | reverse complement strand
TCCATATCAAAACAAGTCAAACAAATACTCGAGCATGCTGCTCCATTTTAAACTACGTTTAAACAAAAGTTAATGGAAAGTTCTAGTAAGAATCTCTAAATGCCCCAAGATTTCCAACACTCCCCTACCTTAAAGAACGCCGTTCTTTAATTCAAAACATCGAAATCTTGGGCTTATTCCATCAATAATCTTTAGAATTTCGAATGATCTCATAAAACTACGAATTAAAATTTTCTCAGCATTTCAAAACTATGTGTGATGGCAGGGAAAAAACTCACAAAAAACTTTCAAAAATACTAAGAGAAAAAACCTCCATCAGTTCTCAAAAGGAGAACCCCATTTGGCCACATCTACTTTCAAATTAAAAGTATTTTAAAATAGAATGACACAAACATCATAAAGTCATACTTTTAAATCTCATACTTTCAAATAAAACATTATTCTCACAGGGGCTTACCAGCTCCCAAACCATTTTCCATTTTCAGAGTTTAACAGCAACATTCAAGCCATCACCTTGCCAACCTTCGACATTAATGACTTCCGGTTGTTTCTCCTGCATGTCGAATAAGTTGAGCTTCACACAAAGGAACGCCAACTTCTATCTTGAACCTCTTCGTTGAACTTCTTCTTTGAACTCCTACCTTGAGGATGTTCACTTTGTTCAATCATATCCAGATGTCCCATTTAAGCTGCACCCGACTCCTGGAGGTGTACAATACATCTTCACTATGCTTGCTTTGACAAATTGCACTGCCGTTCCAGATTAAGGATCCAAATCCAAGGTCTACTCCTCTGGTCGGTAACTTGCTACATTCATTTCTCTGAAATGAATGACTCAAAAAAGGAAACGAATTAGCTCAGACCAAACAAATTGTCCCTAATTCACCTTTACTTTTTTACTCAAATTGCTGAACAATTCAGTAAAATCAAAACTAAATCCAACACAGGAGTTTTAATTAAGTGGTTAACATAAAAGCACAAATTTTTTTTTGAGGGGATACTCCCCTACCATTTGCAACATCAACGATAAACTTCATTTGAAATTTTGCGTTATGTGCATTTTGCACAAAACGCCCCACTTCTACCCCCAAAACAAGGTGGTACTCAATTAAAACTTTAACCTTTTGGTAAACATAACGTTAACTCTCAATAAAACGAAACTTCATTGGGCACACAACGCCCCTCGTGATTTTAACTTTGTGATAAGCCAAAGGCTTATCCCCGGATTCGTAAGACTTGCTTTGGCACTTAACGCCTTCAAGGTCTCCCATAAATGCACATTGGCCACAGAGGTCCGCGACTTGATGCCAATGGCCCTTTTATAAAAACAACTGTGATAAGCAAAAAACTTAACCACCTCAAGATGAGACTTGCTTAGGCCCTTATCGCCTACAGAGGTCTCACCACAAATGCACATTGGCCACAGAGGTCCGTGACTTGATGCCAATGGCCTAAACTTAGAAACTCAGGTGATAAGCACAAGGCTTATCCTCATGTGACTTGATAATCGGCTGCCCACAGAGGTCCGCGACTTGATGACACCGATCCACAGAGGTCACTGACTTATAACCACACGAGTTACAGCGGTCAATTAAAACATCAGCAAGCTAAAGCTTATTCTCACTTTACTTCTTTAAATTTTCGTTAAAAATTCTTTCACCAATTAAGAATCACGGAAAGTTTTCCGAACTTTAAGGTGATTAGAGTAACTTTGATAAAGTTGCAGTTACTTGTATCAAGAAAAAACTAAACAACTTTTCCCGCATTTACCTTGAGCCACCGGAAGTTACAACTCGTAAATGAGTTTTCCGTACCAAGGTCTTTCGCTTTCTAACAGTCACTTTAATTAATTGCAAACTACAATTCTAATGACTACCAAGAAGTTCTGCGTTCCAAGCAAGACTTTCCAACTAGTCACTACTACTAAAAGAACTAACTCTTCAAACGGATTAAACTACCTAATTAAAAGTTAGGCATCATCAAAATAGTTATCAAAACTCAGATAACAAAAACAATCTCCAAACCTTGTTCTACTCCTAAACACACAATGATCGCAATGATCACAATTAAGAGTTAACTCAAATGAACATTGACTGTAGTCACACACTTCCGTCATACAAAACGGCATCATAAATCAATCAAAATATGTCGAACATATTACAACATAACATTGCACATTATACAAATCTGTTACTACTCACAACTTTCCAGTGATTTAAGTAACCTTTCATCTGTCATTCCAAGGTGTTCAAGCACTTCCGGAACTTGTCTCTTCCGAAGTCCAACACCATCTCCAGTCTTAAGGTCAAAGTGTTTTTACTGATGACTTCATCTTCTATTCTCCGACTTTCTTGTTTTGCCTTATTACTGCAAAACACTGCGGAGAATCCCACTGACAAAGATCCAATCCCTCCATTGGTTGAATCAATCTTTAACAGCTGCAGGAGTTCCTTTTCAACTTCTCGAACCTCCATCACAGCCGACTTATGTGTACTTAAACCCCACAACAAAGGATTTCCGAGCTGGTTACTGCTGACCAACAATTAAACAAACACATTTAAACCATAAATATTTTAAAATAATCTTATCTCATCGTTGAGATCCATTCCAAGGAGCAACACTAGTCCTCCCAGTCCTTTAACCGTTTTCTCAGCAAGCGTCCAGACTTCTCAGTGATCCTAGCTTCCGATTCGTCACTTCCGATTCGTCACTTCCGCTTATCCATCCTCCCGACAAACATTCAGCACTCAAAGGGCTCCAAAATTGTTCCAAACCAACGAGCTCTACTGGTACCGATGTCTGGAACTGATTAGTATTAGAGGATGACGCTGTGACGTAATCTATGTTTCTCTTTATCTTGTCGAGACCTGTAATATAACTAACCAAACGCGAACTGATTAGTTTTATATATCTCAACTTCTTTCATTTCTGGATCACTGAAAAACTGGCAATAATTTAAACATTAATTTAATCATCATTAACTAATAAAAATAATTAAAACAATTAACGAAATGGTGAACCACCACCACTTCCACAACTTCTTCTCTTTTCCTCCATTTTTCACTTCACCCTCCAACTAATCACTACAAAATCTTGGTATGGTGCCTCCAAAATGTTGGAAATGCAATCCGTCTAACCGTCGGAAAGTTTCCACTGATGAGGTGAAGATGAAAATGACAACTTAGAATTAAATGGCACATGCCAAATAAAAACACAGGATCACAAAAACTATTTAATTCTGATGACGATGTATCCACTCCATTGTGGAATACATTTTATTCAAAATAAATCTTAACTGAAAACCGTTAAATTAAATTGCAATTAAAATTGCCACAAATCAATTATATTCTCTTGAATCTCTCTTCTCGTCCATCGATCCAAGATGGCTGCTTCTCCTTTCGCTTCCCTTCGCTTGACTATTCCCTTCTCCTATTCCTCTCTGTGTTATTCACAGAGTCCTTTTTTCATACGTAATGAAGGCTCTCCTTTTACGTTGTAAACGTATGAGATTCCTTCCTTCCTATCCTTTAATGTAATGAACTCTTAAAAAGGCCTTTCTTGCGCAATGCAAACGCAAGTGCCCATTCCTTCCATATCAAAACAAGTCAAACAAATACTCGAGCATGCTGCTCCATTTTAAACTACGTTTAAACAAAAGTTAATGGAAAGTTCTAGTAAGAATCTCTAAATGCCCCAAGATTTCCAACACTCCCCTACCTTAAAGAACGCCGTTCTTTAATTCAAAACATCGAAATCTTGGGCTTATTCCATCAATAATCTTTAGAATTTCGAATGATCTCATAAAACTACGAATTAAAATTTTCTCAGCATTTCAAAACTATGTGTGATGGCAGGGAAAAAACTCACAAAAAACTTTCAAAAATACTAAGAGAAAAAACCTCCATCAGTTCTCAAAAGGAGAACCCCATTTGGCCACATCTACTTTCAAATTAAAAGTATTTTAAAATAGAATGACACAAACATCATAAAGTCATACTTTTAAATCTCATACTTTCAAATAAAACATTATTCTCACAGGGGCTTACCAGCTCCCAAACCATTTTCCATTTTCAGAGTTTAACAGCAACATTCAAGCCATCACCTTGCCAACCTTCGACATTAATGACTTCCGGTTGTTTCTCCTGCATGTCGAATAAGTTGAGCTTCACACAAAGGAACGCCAACTTCTATCTTGAACCTCTTCGTTGAACTTCTTCTTTGAACTCCTACCTTGAGGATGTTCACTTTGTTCAATCATATCCAGATGTCCCATTTAAGCTGCACCCGACTCCTGGAGGTGTACAATACATCTTCACTATGCTTGCTTTGACAAATTGCACTGCCGTTCCAGATTAAGGATCCAAATCCAAGGTCTACTCCTCTGGTCGGTAACTTGCTACATTCATTTCTCTGAAATGAATGACTCAAAAAAGGAAACGAATTAGCTCAGACCAAACAAATTGTCCCTAATTCACCTTTACTTTTTTACTCAAATTGCTGAACAATTCAGTAAAATCAAAACTAAATCCAACACAGGAGTTTTAATTAAGTGGTTAACATAAAAGCACAAATTTTTTTTTGAGGGGATACTCCCCTACCATTTGCAACATCAACGATAAACTTCATTTGAAATTTTGCGTTATGTGCATTTTGCACAAAACGCCCCACTTCTACCCCCAAAACAAGGTGGTACTCAATTAAAACTTTAACCTTTTGGTAAACATAACGTTAACTCTCAATAAAACGAAACTTCATTGGGCACACAACGCCCCTCGTGATTTTAACTTTGTGATAAGCCAAAGGCTTATCCCCGGATTCGTAAGACTTGCTTTGGCACTTAACGCCTTCAAGGTCTCCCATAAATGCACATTGGCCACAGAGGTCCGCGACTTGATGCCAATGGCCCTTTTATAAAAACAACTGTGATAAGCAAAAAACTTAACCACCTCAAGATGAGACTTGCTTAGGCCCTTATCGCCTACAGAGGTCTCACCACAAATGCACATTGGCCACAGAGGTCCGTGACTTGATGCCAATGGCCTAAACTTAGAAACTCAGGTGATAAGCACAAGGCTTATCCTCATGTGACTTGATAATCGGCTGCCCACAGAGGTCCGCGACTTGATGACACCGATCCACAGAGGTCACTGACTTATAACCACACGAGTTACAGCGGTCAATTAAAACATCAGCAAGCTAAAGCTTATTCTCACTTTACTTCTTTAAATTTTCGTTAAAAATTCTTTCACCAATTAAGAATCACGGAAAGTTTTCCGAACTTTAAGGTGATTAGAGTAACTTTGATAAAGTTGCAGTTACTTGTATCAAGAAAAAACTAAACAACTTTTCCCGCATTTACCTTGAGCCACCGGAAGTTACAACTCGTAAATGAGTTTTCCGTACCAAGGTCTTTCGCTTTCTAACAGTCACTTTAATTAATTGCAAACTACAATTCTAATGACTACCAAGAAGTTCTGCGTTCCAAGCAAGACTTTCCAACTAGTCACTACTACTAAAAGAACTAACTCTTCAAACGGATTAAACTACCTAATTAAAAGTTAGGCATCATCAAAATAGTTATCAAAACTCAGATAACAAAAACAATCTCCAAACCTTGTTCTACTCCTAAACACACAATGATCGCAATGATCACAATTAAGAGTTAACTCAAATGAACATTGACTGTAGTCACACACTTCCGTCATACAAAACGGCATCATAAATCAATCAAAATATGTCGAACATATTACAACATAACATTGCACATTATACAAATCTGTTACTACTCACAACTTTCCAGTGATTTAAGTAACCTTTCATCTGTCATTCCAAGGTGTTCAAGCACTTCCGGAACTTGTCTCTTCCGAAGTCCAACACCATCTCCAGTCTTAAGGTCAAAGTGTTTTTACTGATGACTTCATCTTCTATTCTCCGACTTTCTTGTTTTGCCTTATTACTGCAAAACACTGCGGAGAATCCCACTGACAAAGATCCAATCCCTCCATTGGTTGAATCAATCTTTAACAGCTGCAGGAGTTCCTTTTCAACTTCTCGAACCTCCATCACAGCCGACTTATGTGTACTTAAACCCCACAACAAAGGATTTCCGAGCTGGTTACTGCTGACCAACAATTAAACAAACACATTTAAACCATAAATATTTTAAAATAATCTTATCTCATCGTTGAGATCCATTCCAAGGAGCAACACTAGTCCTCCCAGTCCTTTAACCGTTTTCTCAGCAAGCGTCCAGACTTCTCAGTGATCCTAGCTTCCGATTCGTCACTTCCGATTCGTCACTTCCGCTTATCCATCCTCCCGACAAACATTCAGCACTCAAAGGGCTCCAAAATTGTTCCAAACCAACGAGCTCTACTGGTACCGATGTCTGGAACTGATTAGTATTAGAGGATGACGCTGTGACGTAATCTATGTTTCTCTTTATCTTGTCGAGACCTGTAATATAACTAACCAAACGCGAACTGATTAGTTTTATATATCTCAACTTCTTTCATTTCTGGATCACTGAAAAACTGGCAATAATTTAAACATTAATTTAATCATCATTAACTAATAAAAATAATTAAAACAATTAACGAAATGGTGAACCACCACCACTTCCACAACTTCTTCTCTTTTCCTCCATTTTTCACTTCACCCTCCAACTAATCACTACAAAATCTTGGTATGGTGCCTCCAAAATGTTGGAAATGCAATCCGTCTAACCGTCGGAAAGTTTCCACTGATGAGGTGAAGATGAAAATGACAACTTAGAATTAAATGGCACATGCCAAATAAAAACACAGGATCACAAAAACTATTTAATTCTGATGACGATGTATCCACTCCATTGTGGAATACATTTTATTCAAAATAAATCTTAACTGAAAACCGTTAAATTAAATTGCAATTAAAATTGCCACAAATCAATTATATTCTCTTGAATCTCTCTTCTCGTCCATCGATCCAAGATGGCTGCTTCTCCTTTCGCTTCCCTTCGCTTGACTATTCCCTTCTCCTATTCCTCTCTGTGTTATTCACAGAGTCCTTTTTTCATACGTAATGAAGGCTCTCCTTTTACGTTGTAAACGTATGAGATTCCTTCCTTCCTATCCTTTAATGTAATGAACTCTTAAAAAGGCCTTTCTTGCGCAATGCAAACGCAAGTGCCCATTCCTTCCATATCAAAACAAGTCAAACAAATACTCGAGCATGCTGCTCCATTTTAAACTACGTTTAAACAAAAGTTAATGGAAAGTTCTAGTAAGAATCTCTAAATGCCCCAAGATTTCCAACACTCCCCTACCTTAAAGAACGCCGTTCTTTAATTCAAAACATCGAAATCTTGGGCTTATTCCATCAATAATCTTTAGAATTTCGAATGATCTCATAAAACTACGAATTAAAATTTTCTCAGCATTTCAAAACTATGTGTGATGGCAGGGAAAAAACTCACAAAAAACTTTCAAAAATACTAAGAGAAAAAACCTCCATCAGTTCTCAAAAGGAGAACCCCATTTGGCCACATCTACTTTCAAATTAAAAGTATTTTAAAATAGAATGACACAAACATCATAAAGTCATACTTTTAAATCTCATACTTTCAAATAAAACATTATTCTCACAGGGGCTTACCAGCTCCCAAACCATTTTCCATTTTCAGAGTTTAACAGCAACATTCAAGCCATCACCTTGCCAACCTTCGACATTAATGACTTCCGGTTGTTTCTCCTGCATGTCGAATAAGTTGAGCTTCACACAAAGGAACGCCAACTTCTATCTTGAACCTCTTCGTTGAACTTCTTCTTTGAACTCCTACCTTGAGGATGTTCACTTTGTTCAATCATATCCAGATGTCCCATTTAAGCTGCACCCGACTCCTGGAGGTGTACAATACATCTTCACTATGCTTGCTTTGACAAATTGCACTGCCGTTCCAGATTAAGGATCCAAATCCAAGGTCTACTCCTCTGGTCGGTAACTTGCTACATTCATTTCTCTGAAATGAATGACTCAAAAAAGGAAACGAATTAGCTCAGACCAAACAAATTGTCCCTAATTCACCTTTACTTTTTTACTCAAATTGCTGAACAATTCAGTAAAATCAAAACTAAATCCAACACAGGAGTTTTAATTAAGTGGTTAACATAAAAGCACAAATTTTTTTTTGAGGGGATACTCCCCTACCATTTGCAACATCAACGATAAACTTCATTTGAAATTTTGCGTTATGTGCATTTTGCACAAAACGCCCCACTTCTACCCCCAAAACAAGGTGGTACTCAATTAAAACTTTAACCTTTTGGTAAACATAACGTTAACTCTCAATAAAACGAAACTTCATTGGGCACACAACGCCCCTCGTGATTTTAACTTTGTGATAAGCCAAAGGCTTATCCCCGGATTCGTAAGACTTGCTTTGGCACTTAACGCCTTCAAGGTCTCCCATAAATGCACATTGGCCACAGAGGTCCGCGACTTGATGCCAATGGCCCTTTTATAAAAACAACTGTGATAAGCAAAAAACTTAACCACCTCAAGATGAGACTTGCTTAGGCCCTTATCGCCTACAGAGGTCTCACCACAAATGCACATTGGCCACAGAGGTCCGTGACTTGATGCCAATGGCCTAAACTTAGAAACTCAGGTGATAAGCACAAGGCTTATCCTCATGTGACTTGATAATCGGCTGCCCACAGAGGTCCGCGACTTGATGACACCGATCCACAGAGGTCACTGACTTATAACCACACGAGTTACAGCGGTCAATTAAAACATCAGCAAGCTAAAGCTTATTCTCACTTTACTTCTTTAAATTTTCGTTAAAAATTCTTTCACCAATTAAGAATCACGGAAAGTTTTCCGAACTTTAAGGTGATTAGAGTAACTTTGATAAAGTTGCAGTTACTTGTATCAAGAAAAAACTAAACAACTTTTCCCGCATTTACCTTGAGCCACCGGAAGTTACAACTCGTAAATGAGTTTTCCGTACCAAGGTCTTTCGCTTTCTAACAGTCACTTTAATTAATTGCAAACTACAATTCTAATGACTACCAAGAAGTTCTGCGTTCCAAGCAAGACTTTCCAACTAGTCACTACTACTAAAAGAACTAACTCTTCAAACGGATTAAACTACCTAATTAAAAGTTAGGCATCATCAAAATAGTTATCAAAACTCAGATAACAAAAACAATCTCCAAACCTTGTTCTACTCCTAAACACACAATGATCGCAATGATCACAATTAAGAGTTAACTCAAATGAACATTGACTGTAGTCACACACTTCCGTCATACAAAACGGCATCATAAATCAATCAAAATATGTCGAACATATTACAACATAACATTGCACATTATACAAATCTGTTACTACTCACAACTTTCCAGTGATTTAAGTAACCTTTCATCTGTCATTCCAAGGTGTTCAAGCACTTCCGGAACTTGTCTCTTCCGAAGTCCAACACCATCTCCAGTCTTAAGGTCAAAGTGTTTTTACTGATGACTTCATCTTCTATTCTCCGACTTTCTTGTTTTGCCTTATTACTGCAAAACACTGCGGAGAATCCCACTGACAAAGATCCAATCCCTCCATTGGTTGAATCAATCTTTAACAGCTGCAGGAGTTCCTTTTCAACTTCTCGAACCTCCATCACAGCCGACTTATGTGTACTTAAACCCCACAACAAAGGATTTCCGAGCTGGTTACTGCTGACCAACAATTAAACAAACACATTTAAACCATAAATATTTTAAAATAATCTTATCTCATCGTTGAGATCCATTCCAAGGAGCAACACTAGTCCTCCCAGTCCTTTAACCGTTTTCTCAGCAAGCGTCCAGACTTCTCAGTGATCCTAGCTTCCGATTCGTCACTTCCGATTCGTCACTTCCGCTTATCCATCCTCCCGACAAACATTCAGCACTCAAAGGGCTCCAAAATTGTTCCAAACCAACGAGCTCTACTGGTACCGATGTCTGGAACTGATTAGTATTAGAGGATGACGCTGTGACGTAATCTATGTTTCTCTTTATCTTGTCGAGACCTGTAATATAACTAACCAAACGCGAACTGATTAGTTTTATATATCTCAACTTCTTTCATTTCTGGATCACTGAAAAACTGGCAATAATTTAAACATTAATTTAATCATCATTAACTAATAAAAATAATTAAAACAATTAACGAAATGGTGAACCACCACCACTTCCACAACTTCTTCTCTTTTCCTCCATTTTTCACTTCACCCTCCAACTAATCACTACAAAATCTTGGTATGGTGCCTCCAAAATGTTGGAAATGCAATCCGTCTAACCGTCGGAAAGTTTCCACTGATGAGGTGAAGATGAAAATGACAACTTAGAATTAAATGGCACATGCCAAATAAAAACACAGGATCACAAAAACTATTTAATTCTGATGACGATGTATCCACTCCATTGTGGAATACATTTTATTCAAAATAAATCTTAACTGAAAACCGTTAAATTAAATTGCAATTAAAATTGCCACAAATCAATTATATTCTCTTGAATCTCTCTTCTCGTCCATCGATCCAAGATGGCTGCTTCTCCTTTCGCTTCCCTTCGCTTGACTATTCCCTTCTCCTATTCCTCTCTGTGTTATTCACAGAGTCCTTTTTTCATACGTAATGAAGGCTCTCCTTTTACGTTGTAAACGTATGAGATTCCTTCCTTCCTATCCTTTAATGTAATGAACTCTTAAAAAGGCCTTTCTTGCGCAATGCAAACGCAAGTGCCCATTCCTTCCATATCAAAACAAGTCAAACAAATACTCGAGCATGCTGCTCCATTTTAAACTACGTTTAAACAAAAGTTAATGGAAAGTTCTAGTAAGAATCTCTAAATGCCCCAAGATTTCCAACAC
>JAANSO010003797.1:0-10891 GCA_036507315.1 Lepidocyrtus fimetarius | reverse complement strand
TTACATTGATCGCTGATGGACAAGTCAATCATAATCTTAATACGTATTTAATTGCTTCTACAAATGAATAACATTTGTATTGAAACAGTCATGGTTTTCGTAACAGATGTGATTCAAAAGAAACTAATGCACACTATATTACGCATTGACAAAATTAGAAAATCTTTTCGTAACAAGAAGCTAGAAACTATAAAAGTTTTGTTGTTCAAAGGAAATAAATGTATACATGGGACAATTATTTATCTTCGTTTTAAAATGACACAGGTATTATGATAAGATAAGGATGCTCGTAAAACTAAAAGTTATACAAAGCTGCCTAGACTCAATTCGAAAGCAATAAGAAGTTTAAGGTTTATCTGGCTGTAAAGGTAAAAATTACTAGTATACCTGGTAATAAATTGTAGTTTCCTAACCTCAAAGACTAGGAAATTCTAAATCCTAAACTCTTTCCTCTTTCATTACTAAATTAATTATATAAAAATCATAAAACAGACTATATAACATTCGACCTTCCCACACCATGAACTTTGTTTGTTCCTATTAGATAATAATGACATGACATAAGTTTAGTTGGACACGTAGATATGATGAATTTATTTGCATCAACTCAACAGCATAAAGTGTCACGCTTCGCTGCAAGGGGTTCTTGTTGGAACAGAAGCTTGTCATATTGTATTAACTCTAACATTTCCTGTTCCTAGGTATAACTTTAGCGGGTTTAGACGCACGTACTACAGGTACTTAGGTACAACTTATAAATCTCTTGTTTATAGAAAAAATATATAATTATATGCTGCTGTAATAACAAAATTCAGTTTCATCAGTTTTAATAAAAACAATAATTTGAAAGATATTAGTGAGCTTTCTTATTCCCACGGATTTTTTATGGTGGATTGCTCTCAGGAATTAAGTCTTTTACTCGCTCTATATATAAGAAAAAGTAATTCATTTCCCTTTTAATACATTTCTTCTATCTGTAATCTTGTCTAAAGACAGAAAGTTCTGTAATTTTTTATTTTAAAAATGTAACATTTGATCAAAATAGTTTCATAATTTGTTTTAGTGGGCCTGGTGCGTAACTAAACCACACATTCTGCTAATTTAATAAGAATGTAGAGATTGCAGCTTAGAATTACTCATGTTACAGACCAAAATACCTACAAACCATAAAAATACATATGTGTGCATGTGTAGCGAAAATTAATGATAAGTAATCATCAATCATTAGAAAAAAATAATTTATAATTTGAGTGATATTTTGAACCAAAGACTGCAACGCGACATGACGGAAGAAAGGGAAAAGAAAGCTTGAAGACAGGAGCCAAGCCAAAGAGTCGTTGCGGTTGCTAGTGCCAAAGCCAAGAGAGAGGATGCGGCTGTGTACCGCACACAGCATATTTATACTCATTTTTCAATAGGAGGGGTAATGTGAGACTGTGCGGGTATCTTGAATTGTACTCTTACTTTTTATGCCAATTTTAATAATATCGCTATTAAATGATAATTAAACTTAAATTACAATTAAATTTTCATTTTCTAATGCAAAAATATGTTAAGCAAAGTGCATTTATTATAATTAAATATTAGAATTTTAAAATATTAAGTTTAATATTTGACTAAACTGAGGTAAAAGTTGTGGCCACTTTTAAAATTTTGTGTAAAATTTTTCCACTATATATATACGGTTGAAAAAGCATACAACCTTCGTACAACTTTGTTGTACATATACTAAAATTGGAACGATACAGAGAAGATTAGCATGGCCCCTGCGCAAGGATGACACGCAAAATCGTGAAGCGTTCCACATTTTTTGCAGGATTTTATGTCGAAATCCATTATTCAAGTATTGGCCTTATGGTGGCGAGGAAATTTATGCTAATTTTATGATTTTTATGCGAAATAAATTTTTTAAACATTGTTTTTAAGGTTTAAGATTTTTTAATTTATTCAATTTAATCAACTTTGCAATTTGTAGTATATGATACAAGTTTGTTTGATTGATAATTTCAGTTCGATATAAACATTGTGATAGGAAGACAGCATAATTCCCAATTTAAATAATTTAGTTGATAATAAAACCAAATCAAAACATTGATATAATTAGGTACAGAATAGGTATTTTGTTTTGTTTAAGGCACTAACAGGAAGTGTATCTTTTGCGTTTTAGACAAAATATATGAATGCCAATGGCTTTTCAAGGGTTTTCGTAATTGGCTGATATTTTCTGTCTTTTTCCAAAAAGCTCATTTGCAGAGTAAGTTTAAAATGAACTAAATATATTATTAAAATAAAACTGGTTCAATAATATACTAGTCAAGCCTTGCAATATAAATCATAAGACCTTAAAAGTAATTAAAAAATTACACTCCACCATGTTTACAATTTACTGCAAACCTTATAATTACGCGGAAGCTACAAGAAAGGGTTTTTGTCTTTATAACTTCGTTATCACGTGCTTTGAGCAAAAATTAAATTCAAAGCAGGGTAACGAGTATTTAATTGATTCTACAAGCTTGTTTGGGAAGGACAGGGGCAAAAACTTATTCATTCGTTTTGTCACGCATTTCATTGATAAGCAAAAGTAACACAATGGCCATTAATATATAAAAAATGGACTGGAGTGTTAGAAATTTTTATAATAGGGAAAAATAGTTGTTAAACATTGACTTTGCAAACATTACTGAAACAACTGACTTTAAATAAGTCAAGGACATACAAGAAATCCCTTTGCAATTCTTGCTCTGGAATCTATAATATTTAAACTTTTAAAACTCTGTTGTAATTAAACTATCGATTCATAGTAAAATTATTTGACTATGCAGACGTTTAGGAATAGGGAGTAAAGCTAAATTATTTCGACTTAAATTTCTACAGCTCAACTGTTTATACGTATGACAATACATTTACTTGGCACTTTAATGCATTAAAACTGTAATTTAATCATTGATAATGTATTAATATTAATCTCATCTAACTTTTAATATTTGCATGAATTGTGGTAGAAAATGTTGTCCTTTTAGGTCGAAGGTCGCTCTTTTTGTTCAAATATTTTTTCATTGCTATATAGGTTCAAAGATAATTTTGACCAAATGCTTGAAAATGCAATTTTAATATAAATGTAAATATTTGCTATTGTAATAATTGAAAAATGAACACGTATTCGGTACACAAGCTTCCAAAAAATTGAAACCTGTGAGACTTCATAAAAATAATCAACAGAATATGCGCTAACAACAATTCATCGTTTGTGTGGCTCATTAAAATTATTGGAAGGAAGCATCATAAGATTTTTGTTAGAAAGAGATTTACTGTTGTCAATCCCGACATACGAGTTTGTGTATTTTTTAGAATAAAAAGGAAATATAGATAGTTTTTTGTATATTTTGAAGGATATCACAGATCAACGTAAGCAGTCGTTCACATATACTTCTAATTTAAAGTAATCTCGAATATTCCGCTAATTAATTAGCCCTAATCAATCAATCACAATCTGATTTTGTTTAGGTAAAATATGTTTAGTAGATACCGGAAGGGAAGACATTGACTTGAACTATATTTTTAACATAAAATATAATAGAAATATGTAGTAACTCATTAACTAAAAAATTACAAACATTAATGTGAAATTCCGTAATTAAAACTTGTCATTTAATAAATTTTAAACTTGCAGTTTGCAGGCAAGTTTAATCATTCTCGTACATCGTCACATTATTGAATTTGTTAGCACTACGATAACTGAACTGAGGCGTTGCTGAAGTAAGTAGAATGATGGTGATGTGGGAGTCCTCCTCCGTGAAACTGACTATGATGACCAGTGGAATAGCAACCACTAACACTTTGATGATGTCCGGTTGAAAACTGTGGGGAAATCATGGAGTGAGAAGATGAAAGCCCTCTAGTGCCAGCATCACCACCACCGCCTCCATTTCCTCCACCTCCACTTGTTCCACCTCTGTTATCACTACTAAGATTACTGCTACTACTAGAAATCTTGCAATAAAGAGGCGCATGAGCAGCCAACGCATTCATTAGTTCTTGTCGTTCTCTTTCTAGACCAGAAATATCGGATTTTAATCGTTTATTATTCCCTTCTAAAGACTCTGATTCCTGTGAAACAATAAACAAATACGTAATTAATTAATTAAGAATGTAAATGCACGCTTTCAATTGTAATTTTTATAAACCGAATACTTGCCTGTATGAGAAGAAGGGTTTTCTCTTTCTTCTTATTCCGACATTTTGTAGCAGCTATCTTATTCCGTTCTCGTCTCCTTCGTCTTCTTTCTTCATCCTCAGGTGTTAGCTAAAACATTAATAAATGCTAAATTTAATATTTAACGCTCTGATGCATGAGTTTTTATGTTTACAAATGGTTTTAGACAAATATAAGCGTAAAGAATGGAGTTATAAAGTTATCTTTATACCTCCATTGCGTAAAGCAATAAAATGGATATCAATCGGGATTTAAAGTATACTGTTGTGGGGCATTGTGAATAAGCCCTTTTACACTAGTGTAAAAGGCCATACACATCAATAATAGAAAAACGATTCATAGGAGCTCCTACAGAAATAAAAGCCAGTTAACAGCCAATAATTAGCATGTATTCAAAAAATGGAAGAAATAAAAGAATGAGTTACTACAACACAGAATATTCGCCTACGTATAAACTTTAACAATCAAAGAATTTATACCATAGTAAGCGAATTTTAAAATATTATTTGCCTAGCTTGGGTAGGACAAACTCAAATGACATTTTTCATACATCTTTCATCGTAAGATTAGCACCACAAAGGAAGTGGAAGAAAATCTATTGTTGTAAAAGAAAGTAAAGGTAGTAGTGAATAGGGAGAAATGCAGAAACAAAATTGGAGAAGAAGAGAAATTCATTGTAAACGATGGTTATACTCTCCTCTCTTTTTCTATGTTTCACTACGAGCTCGGCCCTAACGTCCAGTTCGCCCTTTCCGGAACTTTTCCGTTTGGACTGGATGGAATGCTTCAGACTATCTCTGATCAATTGTGATTTTGTCAACTCCACAGAGGGTGTTTGAGAAATGGGTGACGAAATTGACATGGACGGAAGAGAAGTGGAAGGGGAAACTCTTACCCCCATATTTGTGACTAAAGAAGAGGATGATGCTGCAGTACTTGAAACTGGAGTCTCCAACGTTGCAAACACTTTCTTTTCATGTTCATCAGGAGTTCCTGCAACACTTTCCGCGCATGAAGTAAAAGTCGAGGAAGCTCCTAGTGTTGAAGATTGAGAGACTGTTGAAGGATTCTCAAAAAATGGGTTGATATTTAGTATAGAATTGAGTATATCCGGTGTATTAAGGGAAATTGGTGTTCCACCACCGTTGCCACCTGCTCCCCCACCTCCTGTGGGAGGGCCACTTGGGGTCATGAGATCTGATTGACCCGCATGCTTCCTCGCCGCTTCTATATTGAGTCGTTGCATAGTTCTGAAAAATACATTTAAATAAAATTATTAATTATTAAAAATTGAAACACGCAGTTTTTAAACGTTTGCCATATATGCCTTACATGGAATTCATTGTACAAAAATATTAAAACTAAAGCTTTTTCAAAAACTTTGATGCTTCTGGAGCAATCTTTCTAATATACTACTCTGGTTGACTGTAACGTCAAGCGTAACAATGAAGCAAATTAACGGAAATTCATGAAAGTATTATCAACAATCGTAAATCAAGGCAGTATTATTTACTTTATGGGTTCGCCTACCAGGTTGTGGTCTTGTTAGAGGATGTTCATTTCCCGCATAATACTCTAATGTATGAAGAATGTACATTTAAACAAGTGTTGACAAACAGGGACATGAAAGTGAACAAACCGACGCGCAACGCGAACCTATATTTAGCATTACATTCTCTATCAGTAACGAGTTCTATAAAGATTCTATTTAGATATTACAAAATATATAAATTGGCAGAAAATAGCAAATATCAGGTAGATGTCAACATTTATTTAGGTTGGAGAAATTGCTGGTAATAAAACCGCGGTGCTCGTTTGCAAAAGTTTAAGAATATTTTTAGTTTATTATATCGTAATTAGCAGGCTATTACTTTGCTAGCACAGAGTGAAAAATCGGTTTTTGCACATCTAATTTCCTTATATGCCTCTAAATTTGAAAGTGCAATAAACAAAATGAACAGAGTTAATGGTGTAGAAACGAAATAATTTAAAATTTTGTTTTTATTGTTATTTTTAGTAATCAACGCATGCCTCTCCATATTTTAGCTCTTAGCTAATAAATGGCAGACAAACTTGGAGTTAGAATTAGGAAGTATTATTTTATTGCACATAATAATTACTTGATGGAAAATTTAAAAAACTTTAAAAGGAGGTTGAACGCAAAGGTCATGAAAAATTTATTAAGATTCATAAAGACATGAAACTTTCAATTTAAATGCCACACCAAACTTCCAACTTTAATTTTCCCATTAACTATATATTTTAACATAAGACTTTTTGCAATTCCTTACTTTTCATTATTGCACAATTAACAAAATTCATAATAATATGTTCAACACGACAACGCATAAAATTAAAATAATGCCTTTGTACCCCTGTTTAACTACTTTTCTTCTAAAACTATAATCTTTATTAGTTGGTACGAATAACGTGAGTTTTATCTTGCAATATCCATTAACAACTTTTATCTCCCCATCATTTCTGCATGAATGTCAAATATTGATATTTTCATACGCATCTCTGCCTTCAATTTTATTTTGCATTTTAGCAGGAAAGGTTTTTCCTCCTTCATTTCATTTTCCAACTGAGAAACGACACACTAACAACAGTAACCTGCAGCTAAAAGTACGAGCAAACTTTTATTTAAGCCATATATCCTTGTGTTTCTTTGTATGATGTACTTCTTGTTGCAAATAAACAACCAAAAGAAGAGGTATATACTTAAATGCTACAAAATATGTACAACTGCACAATTGTCTTCCATTTCTCATGTCAAACTAATTAACTTTACACTCTCTCAATTAGCATTAGAGTTATTTTTTGCACGTGCGTACCCCATATTTTGAAGGTATGTGGGAACAGAAACAAAGTAGCAAGCGTATTAACGATTCATCATCTCGTGGTATACAACTTTTTGTGTGCATTAATTAGCAATCATATGCCTCTTTTCTGTTTAAAATCCTTTTTATGATTTACCTGGAGATAATACAGTATGAACATCCAAAACTTTGTTTTTGTAGCAATTATTTTAGCTTTTTTAAATGTTACTCCAAAAGATTCTTTACAATCAATGTGCTCAAATAGCAGAACCATTCCCAATAACTCCGATGTATTGCACAGAGCAAAGTGAAATCGAAATTAAAATGTCTTGCAATAAAGCCATCGTTTCTATTATATTATGATTGTTGTCGTATATAAAAAATTTTGCACACACTTTCATTTCTATCATTATGTATTTTGAAAAACGCGTTGATTTTTTCTCCCTGTTTAGACCATTATTGAATTTGCAACTAATAAGTAAGCTTGTTGTTTAAAGTTGTGGAAACTAATCAACTTCAGAAATTTTTTATTTATCAAAATCAAATGTTATGTAAAAAGGAACGGAAAAGTAAGTATTTCAAGCTTAATGAAACTTATTCAAAATAACAATAGAAGGAAATGGCGATGGCTCCAACCAAGTACCAAATTTACTCCAACCCAGTTAGCTCTAATGAAGATATGAGGAAAATAAGTAGAACAATAATTATACACATAGATGCATTTTTACCACAGGGCAAATTAAAACTTATGAAACTGGATGCTAGACGCAAAAAGTATGAGTTTGTTCGTCAATACATACGTATTTTTGCACAATTATTACAACCCAAGCACCAATTCATATCGCACTAAACACTTGCAAAAAAATCTTTGACTTTGTTTTGACAAGTTCGCTACTAGTCTTGTAAATTTAAATTTCAGATTCAAATGGAACTAAATAAGTGAGCTGTGAATAGCAAAACGGAGATTTAAGAAAGCAGCGAAGAAATTAACTGCCAAAGTGATAGCAAGAGGGTGGTAAAACCGGACGAAGGAAAAGCAGAAAACTACTTCTTATTTCATTCATGGTCTCCATCTAAAACGTTTATACGTATATATTTAAAATTTATGATAGAATGCAAAATTGGCATGTTTGCTCTTTTACTATTCACTTTGATTATTATTATTGCCCAGGAATGGCAAAACATTTTTATAGCTTGTGTTGAAAGTTTATAACATTCTTTGCAGAACAAAAAATAATATTTTACCTAACTATGCAGCAGAAATCGTTCAGTTTTCTGTATTTTGTTGAGAATATCTGTATCATCTATGAAATAAGAATCACTATTATTCCTTCTAAAAGGTATTGGAACATGTATGGATAAACCTTTGCACAATAATTTTAATTTTCGATTACAGTGTACCAGCATCTGTGTTATATCATTTACCAATAACTTTGCTAGTTATACTTAAAAACGTTTTAAAACTCGTGATTAGGAAAACCTTGATTGTAAAGTTGTAACNGATTAGGAAAACCTTGATTGTAAAGTTGTAACCTGTTGAGCATTTACAAAAATTGATAAGCGCAATCAAATCATGGTGGATTATTTGGTAAGGGAGCCATTACTTTTTTATAAAAAATTATGCTCATAGTCAGGCTGGCATAAGTTTAGCGTTTCGGTTATTAAAGTACAACCAATAAGGTGTGTGGTTGACTTTGTCTATATCTACCTATGCAAAGTAGTAATGAAGATGGAGCCAGAATTATCGGTTCATTTAGGCACAATATAACTTTCTAGCAAATATTTTAGTGAAATGATAAAAGCGATAGAAAGTTTAAAGGAAATGCTAATTAAGATATGTATCTTACCCAAAATCCAAATGTCCCATCGATCTGTATTATATTAATATCGAAAAGCGCACAAGTTTCACATAAAAAATAATGTCGGGGTTTAAGAGGAAAGGGATTTCCACAGTTTGCTGCTTGCTACGCAAATATGTATGCAATGCAATACACTGAGATAATATTTAGATAGTAACAGCAGCAAGGCACAGAACAATTTTCACTCAAAGTAAATATGAAACTGATAAAACAAAGGTTACTCTCCTTAATCCCTTGACAGGGTCATATTGACTTTATTCTTTAGAATTAACGTTTTTCACAAATTAAAATTCCTGGTTGTATTTACTCACACAAAGCAAAAATTCTTATTTTTCGATTCATAAATGTTGCACGATTCTGTGTTTATTCGCTGAATCTGTGTCGTTTCTTCGTTTCTTTCGTATGACTCGTTAAAAGAAAGCAGGTTTCGTAAATATAAAATCTTTGTGTTCTCTTTCGTTGTATTTAAATGACACAATGCACATTTACTAGAAATTGCAACTTTCTGCACTCGTATAATACTTGTAAAAATGACATGAAACAGTTCGAGTCGTCATTAGTAATTTGCAATATTTGCTTGCTTCCAGTCACCGCGCTTCTGTCAATCGATTCCTTTACCTATAGACGCCTTCTTCACAGTAATTTGATCATTTCATAACAACAGTTTTTGTAGACTATTGTAGTTGCGGTGATTAATGTACAACCCAGCACAGCTTTTGAAGGTAATGGCAAAAAAAACGTTTGCAAAATCTATTCTTCCCTAGTCCTCTTCCCTTTCCTTATACTTCAAGCAAGAAGAGTAAACAAAGGATGTGCATTGTATCAAGACCAAAAGCCTACTGACATCCTTCAATAAATGGGATATCCCAATGAATGCACGTGGATGAATATTAGCCGAGAGTATATCCTTTCGTTTTATTAATTCCAATAATAAATATGCATGTAAAAATGGAAGAAACGATGGCTTGCAAAACTCTCTTTAGCGGTAAGTAAATATTAACCACATTAACAAGAATAGCACTAGTAGCAAATAAGAAATAAATAGTTAATAGGCACCAGCAAAATATTCAACAGACAGGTTGGATTTGGTTATGTGCGAGTTTGAGCTGTTGTTGTGGAACTTGAAGAGAGTGTGAAGCTCTTGCCTACTCTGAAAAAGTCACTTGGCATACTCTGCTCATTTTTGCAACCAGAAAAGAAATCATGCCATTATTATACTTCACTATTCGTATATATGAGCAAAAGCCAAAATCCACTCTTTAGGGATTTACTTTTTAAGTACGACAAGATTATATTGAAAAATGCAACAATAACATCCTCAGCTTGTGTGACGGACTGACAAGGAGCGAGAAAGATGAGAAAAATCACGTAATTTTGCAAGCTTCTCATTGGTCGCAGTTTTTATTACACCCACACTATCAACTCCTTTTGCATGGATACGAATGTATTCAGCTGCCTTTTTGCTCATTGTGTACGTAAAAACTCACATCTACCATTCTAAAACGTGCAAAATGAACCTAATAGCCTGTGGAAAGAGAGACAGCGACAAGTTTTTATACCAGTTTTTGCGTACGTAAATATAACTTGGCCTGGCTATAAACTCTGGCTGAGGCTAAGTGCTTATTTCTAGTCTATTATAAAAGGAGAAATGCTCTCGTTATATATGAGGATATCATCTAAACTATACATTCGTTATACAGAATAATTTATGTTTGGCTTGGAAAATATTGTACTCGTAGAAGCAGTTGTATACATATTATTGTTCATTCAATTGGGTTTATCTTTGATGATTTTAATGATGACTGATGGTGGTGATGATGATTCTCCGGTGGTAGTGGAAAAGTCAGCAGTAATATCCAAGACTTACTTCACCTTTTCTTTTTATTTCCAAAACTGCTAAATAATAGTAGGGCTCAGTGACAAGCTGAAATGGATAAACATGTTTATAAGCCACAAAATTTCATCCACTTTTTCGCGCCAAATTCAAAAATTTCAACCAA
>JAANSO010003796.1:0-10891 GCA_036507315.1 Lepidocyrtus fimetarius | reverse complement strand
TGTAACTATTTTTAATGAATTGTTATCGCTATACTGTTTTTACTGTTAGGGTATGAAAACCAATTATGTAACACTAATTGATAACCTGTCAACAATAAAAGAACTAACTAACTAACTAATATTTAAATGGACGTTGTCCTTTAAAATCACAAACAAATAAATTTTTACTAAAACATTTAAATATTTAACCGACGTTGTTCAATTACCTTCTGTAAATAGTTCCCAAAGGGTAGCTCTAAAGTTGATTTATTTGATAGCATTTTACTAAGACAGTGGAATAAACAACGGTCGGATTGCAGATCAGGATGAGAAGATTTTTCACCGATCCATTTTGAATCCTTTTGAACGTATTTTTTACAAGCTGACATCTCTTGTTGTGTTGCTTTCCCATAGCCAAATCCAATTTCAGCAGATTGAATCACCAAAAGAAACAAACCGAGCTTCATTTTCTCTTTTAAAGGGCACTTTCAAAAGAATTTTATTGCTTTTCTGAAAAAATATTTTAAAAAAACATTGATATTTAAACAGTTGAAAAATTAAACCTGTTTTGAGCTTTTTACCCTTCTTTCTTTTTTTTCTTCCCTGCATTACCAGGTTTTTTGAAAAGCATAAAATATTTATTGAACATCGCCATAAACTCTATTAGTAAAATGCTTTAAAACTCCTAAAGGAATGATTCATAGTTGCTTACTCACTCAGCAAAAAAACTTCTATTTACAGAATCAGTTTACTTTCAAAATATTAAAACGCATCCTGGCCATGCCTATCCACTGCAGAGAACATTTTGAGGTCATAAGTTTGACTTTGTTATAGGTTTTGGTTTAAGCACGTTGTAAAATGCAGCTCTTAAAATAGACTTTGCACTGATTTTTCATCATCGACTGACTGACATTCTGACTTTATTGAAACTTTGTTACGAACTGGGAAAAGCTTTTCGTGTAGCTAGTGTAATTGGAAGGGTTTAAAATAATATCTTCATTGAATGCTTTGCCATGGAAGGAGAAGGATTTGATTTTGCATGTTTTTTATATTCTTGGAAAACATTTACCAAATAATGGTGAATGAGGGCAACATTTTGCAAACAAACGTGTTCTGAGTTTACGCGGAAAGTAAATGAGACTTTTTCATGAAATAAAACAAAAGAAAACAAAAAAATCTGTCGTTGAAAACCTGCTGCTTTTAAAGTTTAAATTAAAAAATGCATGTCTAGTCTAATCTTTTTAGCCTTCTAGTTAAGAAATACATCCGTTCAATTTAATGCATTACAATTTTATTACTACTGGCTATAAACATTTTTATTTGCGTTACGTTGACGGTCAACTTTCATCAGCATAACCTTAGGTCAACGGTTGACCTAAGGTTATGCTGATGAAAGTTCAACGGTTAATTTTCATTTTAATAAGTTGTTGCATAAGGAAAATTTTGTATTTTGTATAAAATTGTTGAATTTTGCTTGCTTTTGGAATCATTTACTTTTGTAAACTTAAATTCTACAGAGAAATGTTTACAAAAGGAATTGTTGAACGCTTTTGAATAACAAGATAAACTTATTTGTCTAATCTGCTGTAAAACTGTTGTTTGCTCAAAGCTGTGCTTATCTTTTTGAGAGTTTTTACTCCGTTCCATAAATTCTAAATTTTTTCTAAAAATGCAAAAATATGGGTATTTTAATTGTTTATTCCATAAAAAACAAAATGTTTGCAGATCTTTTTATTTGCACTATTACGAATGTGAAGAATGAATAAATCATGGTTGTTAAACGCAACGAATGAACTAATCACCTTTTTTTATCCATCAAAAAACAATTAACATTTTTTACAGAACCATAATTGACTTTATTTTTATGATACTGATAAAAACAGATAGTCAGAAACATCCCAATAATAGCTTAAATATTTGTTCCGGTAATTTTTTACTCTTTTGCCAAATAAAAAACAGTATCGTGATTGCGCAACGTACGTACGTTTGCACAATGATATTATGGAGATTGCTGATTAAACAAATTTCACGTACGTTCACCGGAATTTCAGCCCATAAAATGAAGATAAGATAAAGTCATTCGCTTATTACTCGCCAAAAGTTCAGCAGTTTTTTAGTCATCATTGACTTTTTGTCTGTGCGCAACAAAGTGTTAAAACTGAATTTCAATTTTATGAATTTCATTCTTATTGAAAAAAACTGTTCAAAATGAGTGCTATAATTATTGCTTCTGAAGGTAAGCTAGTATAACACAAAATATTAATAATAGGGGTTAAAAGCTTACCCACAAATGCGTAAATCATTACTTTTTTATTTTTAGCAAAAAAGAAAGCGGTGCGAGTGCTGACTAGGCCTGAGCATTTGTCAATGTTGTATTCTACTTGGCCTTCTCTTGCACGGGAATTGGATGTTGATGAAGTGAACATTAAAACTCTAAGGGATAGGATCATTGTCGGAACTTGCTATTTACCTGATGCAGTATCAGCGGTAATTGAAGACTGGGTTTCCAAAACTGGTTCTAAAGCAACTTTAAGCATTCTGCTTAATGGATTGGAGAGACTCGACCACAAATATATTGGAGGTAATAAAATACTCATGAAGCGTGATTTTTATTGTTACCAATTTGCATTCATAATATCCAATAAATTTTAATTTACTGTTTAGAGATGCTCAAAGATGAATTTGGCATTGGCAAAATTATTAGTGGGGACGATGCTGCAAATGAAATATTGTTCAACAACACACTTCCGGACAATATTCCCTACTATATTTCAAGGACTTTAATCTCTCGATGCATTCTTGACAGTGAACAACTATTTGAAGGAGCAGCCAGCGTAAAGGACGTTTTTTGTTTTACTGGAATCGAAAGATATGAGCTCACAAATTACGTTAAAAACAGTGTAACGGACAACTCCTTTACACAAATCCAAAGGCAGCAGCTTTCAACAAGGTTTATTATTTTGGATAGTGACACTCACTTCACCAAGATTTGCAGCAAAACAAATGAGCCCGTTCACTGGTTGAAGTTTTCTCAAAATTATGAGAATACAAGTCCGAAAACTTTAAAATGGGTAAAATCTACGGGTAACATAAAAATCATTCAACGGTCACTTAATTGGAACTCTAAATGTCAAAAGAAGCTGACAGAAGCACAGCTCCTGCAAATTGCTAAGAAAAACAGAAGCCCCGTTTGCTTTTCAGATTGCCCCGGAATGGGAAAATCTATCCTCTTAATTAACATCGGTCACAAAATAAAAGAATTATGTCCTGACCGGACAGTTGTACATTTTGATCTAAGATCGTTTGTTCAAAAATTGAAGGATTGTAGAAGTTCTGATATAAAATTGGGAATTGAGAAAATCCTTCTTCAAACATTATGTACTGCAGATTCAAGTAAAGCAACGGAACAACTCAATGAGATATTTTATCTGGATTCTGTAAAGATTGAATTGCTACTGGATGGTTTCGATGAAATATTTCCTGATGATGTTGATTACTGTTTACAAATAATCAAGAACACCATCACTTTGAAATACCTAAGAATATGGATAGCCTCAAGGCCTCATTTTCTTGAAATAATTGAAAACGCTTTGAACGTCCTAGGTTACAATATTCTTCCATTCACTGAAGGAAATCAAAAAGAATTCCTTTCGTCATATTGGCTCTCACAAAATAAACTTCTAAGCAAAATAAAATTAACAAAACTGGCGGAGAAAACCCTTGAAATAATTTCTTCGCAAACAAAAGATCAAGATTTTGCCGGAATCCCATTGCGATGCTATTTAATTGCTCAAGTGTTTGAGGAAAAGGCGATGGATTTTTGCACGGTTGAATCGGAACCCCAAGAACTGCCAGAATTAGTGACAATTAGTTCAACCTTTGATTTATTTACTAAAATGATTGAATTTAAATGTCGGAAATATTACAGAACCTATGGAATAACAAAATACGGAAAAGATGCTTTGAACCGGATGCTTATGAAACTTGCCATGGATCTGATTTTTCCAGGAGAATTAAGAAATTTAAATCCAGAATTGGAGAGCGTGGACGTGTCCGTTAGTGATTTGATTAACACAGGTCTGTTATTGCGACAAGGAACGGAGGATTTAAATGGAGCCAAATTTGTTCACCAAACAATTGCTGAGTATTTTTGCGCTAAATTCGTTTTGAATTTAGTCGATCAATATGAAAAAGAGGAGGAATGGACAGAAGAAAGAAAAGAATTCTTTTTCCAGGAAGTTTTACAATTAGATTCGAATGGTTCTTTTGCTTCTTTTCGTAATTCTACCTGGGACAGTTTCATTACAGTATATTGTGTTGAGTTATTCTGTGAAGATGAAATTACAAGTGATAATGATTTAGCATGGGAACACGGAGCAGATAGAATAGAATTTACATGTCACAAATTTAATAAATGTAATATACCATTTGCACATCCGGTTGTTTGCTATTTTCTTAATTCATTTCTTCAGAAAGAAGAGGATACTGCAATTCATGGAATTAATTTTGTTTGGGCAATTGTCTACCTCAAGGAAATAATTTGGATGTGCGTGCGAAATAATTTTGTAAACATTTTTAAGCTTTTATGCTGTGAATCTTTACGTAACAACTGTAGAGAAATGTTCGATCGTGATTTTCTTTTTGTTTTATTACATTACGGACAGTTAGATTTGGTTAAAGAGGGTTTCCCGTATTTTGAAAAATTCCATAAACTTGATTTAGAATTGAAATGTTACATTCTCAACCATGTTGGAGCTGTCGGAAACTATCCCGTTTTTGAATATTTTTGCAAGGAGAAAAATTTAAATGAATTTCTGTTAGGTGAGCAATCAGATTATATACTTGTTACAATTATAAAGTCATCCCCAAAGGATTCTGGGAAGGTTCTAAACCAAAAAATGCAAATAATTCGTTACATTCTCTCTGTAAATATTTCCCTTATTAAAGCATTAACTTATGAAACTTTAAGGAACTGTCATTCTGACATTCTGTGTTGTTTAATTGAGCAAGGTCTGGATTTAGAAGTTCAAGTTGATTCTTTTGGGAATACACTTCTGCATAACTATTATTTTGGGACAGAAACAGATCTTTATAATATAGTTTGCTTAATTCCGCTTGATAAATTTAAGAGGTTAGTTCAAATTCAAAACAAAAAAGGAAAGACAATTCTTCACATAATAATGCAATATTCGAATGTATCGCTTCGCATTCTTGAGAAATTTAAAACTGCAAATGCAGATTTTAATTCTTGTGACAAGAGCAAAAGCAATTTGTTAATGACAGCAATTAAATATAGAAGGAGTGTGGAAATAGTAAACTATTTATTGAAGGAAGGAGCAAATCCAAACCACGTCAATCGAAAAGGAGTGTCAGTCCTCTTCTTTTGGCAAGCTTTGTGGAAAGACATGTTTGTTTTGGAAGAACTAGTTAAAGCCGGATGTGATGTTTTCAGACAAGAAGATGGGTACACATTTCTCCACGCTCTATTAACTAATGCATATTATCCTTTGAGACCCTCTGAATTTCACGCTATTGTTCAAATCTTGATTGCAAGTGGGAAAGAGAAACTACTTGAAACAAAATCAGAAAAAAGACCTCACTTAACTCCTTTGCAGCTTGCAATTAAAAAAATTAAAATGCATGAAAACACCGTCACTTTGTTGGAATCCGTTGAAACTTTTAACTTTGAAAAACTCTTAGAAGAGGAGGTTCCGGATGATACGAGTTCGGAAGAGTCGGGCACAGATGATTCGAGTTTGGATGCTTCCAGCATGGATGATGAGGGTTGGGAGATTTCTAGTTCGATGGAAGTAGTAATTAATTACATTTTAATTCCCTAAAATTACACCTTGCGAAAAAAAGTTTTCTTCACTTTTTAACTAAACTATTTATTAAGATAAAATTACTGGGAATAACATAATTTATTTATTATTTGTAAGATTATTAATTACTATTACTTCTATCTTATCTTTTCATTATGTTAGTTTTATTTTAAAAGTAGGCAACTTAAGTTGCTTGATAAATATAAAGTTGGTTGTAGTTTTAAATTATCTTAACAATAAAAACATGACATTAAAACATAAAACATTTAATATACAATAAAAAAGTTGCAAGTATTGTCTGGAAAAAAACGTGTAATTTTTAACCTGTTTTGAACTTTATCATTTTAAAAATAAAAATATTAAAAATTCGCAAAATCTTATTCGTTTCATATGTACTGCATATTTGCTATCCGGACTAAGGACTAATTAACCTGGGTATATTTACTTGCGTCATTGCCATAATTCCAACTCTAATTTACCTTCCCTACCAAATAACTACGAAAAAATATAAACAATATTACGCATTTTTCACCCAATTTTTCCCAGCTTTAATTGAAACCTTAACAACTAAAAACTAAACTAGGAAACCCTCTTGCTTAATGCAATCTGACCAAGAGCAAGTCGTAAACCGCTCATTTAATATTTCTGTTGGTTTTAAAAACAATTTTAGTGCAAAGATGAGTTGCATTTTGACTTCAACAGCTTACCAAACAATACCAATTGCGAAAAATTAGGCATTTCCAATTAATTTTTAACACATCTTAAATTCGAATTGCTTGACATGCTCTACTGGAAACGCTTCATTGAAGATAGACCATCCTGTTACCCTCAGGGTAATACCCTGCTAATTAGTTTTGTGTTCTTTTTGAGCTGTAGAAGTTTATGCAAAATAGAGCGCCACATGACTTAAAATTGTCGTTGCTTTAGTGGAATGCAATTTTATCAGTTTTCTCAATTTTTACATTTACCCGGACACTTCTGGGATTTTCAACGTTTGCGTGAGATGTAACGGGACTTATTAGGTTTTAAATAATTTTTTAATGTTTACATTTTAGGCTGAGATTTTGCGAGGAGGGGAGTAATATTAAATTCCTACAGCTGCAATAATTATGCTTTACATGGAATAAGTTTCGTGAGCTATGAGACAACAATTTGTATAATTTGAGATGTAGTAGAAAAACGAAACAAAAAAATCATTGAGGGTGGATTTTATTTACTCATCAGGACTGTAAGTGAAAAATTACCAATAAAAAAGATAAATTCACAAATTTCAGTGTTTATCCAACAACGTAGGATCCGTAAGCAACAGGGGCGGCATAACCGTAAGCGGCGTAGCCAGCAACAAGGCCTGGACGTGGGGCAGCGACTGGGGCTGGGTCAGCGGTGGCAATGGCAACAGCCACGGCGACGAGGAAGAGGACGGCGAACTAAAAATAAAATATTTTTAAAATGTACCGAAAATTTTCAGAAATTAATTTTATATAAAAATATTAACTTACCAATTTAGCGAACATTTTGAAGTTTTGAGTTTGGAGTGGGAACTCACAAAAGGATTTAAGAAGTGATTGTTTGAGAAAGGAAAGGAGAACTGATAACTAATCCCAGTGATGGGCAGTCCTTTTATACTCGACCAGGCATGGACAGATAGTTATTGCGTAACTTTTTACAAATAGTTTATGAAAAAAGTTTGTCGAAGAAAACACTTTGACATTTTATTAAGGAAGTGTTAAAACATTGACAAGGTTATGACCAGACTTACAATTTCCTGGAATGGATGTAATTCGTGCGCATATGAAATGTTTAAGACAGTGAGGCAAATAGTTACAATGAATGATCTAACCAGGCAAACATTTTTTGCTGACTTTTTTATTTCATTTATGCTTAATACAAGCAATGAAATCTGCATCATTCTTACATAATCTTGTGCGTTTTACAGCTTTTTATTGACAAGTTATCAGAATCACGATGTGCGGTTGTAAAAAAATGCTACACACAGAATTTTTTATACTTAATCCAGTTTTTGTTTTATTCTTTGTGTATAATACTTTATTTTTTGTGTTGGTTTGATTACGAAATCCACTTTACAAGAGTAAACTATACCTTGATAGCAATCAAAATAAACTTCAATTCAGTAAATTTTGAAATAAAATCAAACTATCAGCAGAATATTCCAAAACAGCGTCTAAATATCCCAATTGATAGCCAACGTTTACAACATTTCCCAAAACGCCAACTTTCATCCGCATCCCTCTGCATCCTTTCAACCTCTTTTGAATTTCTTTCTTATTCCCAACTTGATTTTTCCAATTTCTTAAACACCTTTCACTACTTTCCAACAAAATCCTACAGCATTTAAACCCAAATATATTTGTAGCTAGCACAGCAACCGTTACGCAAGCTGCCATCCAGAACAAAGAAAAGCTTCCATTTTTTATCCCCATCATCATCACGACATTTCCAATAACAACCAACGAAAAATGAATTGAAAAAACAACCGCGAATAAATCCGAGGTTATGATGGTTAAATAAATGGCAACGATTCGCAAAACCTTATACGTTTTAAAAGCAGGCTCAGAAAATCGGCGGAAGGAAAGTTTCAAAAGAATTTGCAAAATTCTCACGGCGTTTACACAAGTAACTAAAATAATCGTTCTTAAACAAAGGGTTACGTTGCTACAACAGATTTGAAAAATGAGGTGGCGTAAAAATGAAAATAAAATTGAATCCAGAATGAAAATAGGCACCTCCAGGGCCATGAGGGTTAAATAAAAAGTGTCCCACTTTCCCAAGACAAAAATAAACGTACCACAGTTAAAAATTACGGGGTAAAATAACACTACGGAAAGGAGGACTAATCCCAGAAACTCAATTTCGTCTCGATGGGAAGTCCTTTTAATGACCTTTTTGAATATTTTAATAATTTCTGCAAAAACTAATTTAAATTTCCTTTTTTTGCTCCTTGTCCTGATAAACTTTGATTGTTTGCCAGGCATTGAATCTCTTCCAATATTGAAATCCAATTTCCTACGAGAACCCAATCATCCCCATATAAATTAAATTGAGCGTCGATAAATAAAGAAAATAAAATGCATTGGAGTACTAATCCGCTCATTATGACTTGATCAAGTGTTAGAAGCCCATCCCATGTGAATTTTAGGGAAATGAGAGAAAATAAAATTATTAAATAGGATGCAAAGGTAAATAGAAATTTATTTTTTGGCTGAAGTCGTGTAAAATTCCATTTTTCTTCTGAGGAGCTCCATTTAAACGAGTACGAGGGGAAGATGAAATTGTTTAAAGATTGGTTTAGGTTGTTTGCAATGACAATTAATTGGGTTGGCATTATCGCAGATAAAGTTTATTTGAATGTTTAGCGTAAAAAATGCAATTCTCAAATACTTCACCCTCTACTGTGAAAATCGCTTTTGTTCCTTAAAATTTGCAAGGTTTATCGATATTTTGTCAGAATTTTAATATTTAATCGTATTTTAAAGTTTATAAAATGGAGCCGCGGTTTAAACCTGCTTATGCTATGCTGACTTGAACACTACTTCAATTTTATTATTTTTGCGATAGTTAAAAACTGGAAACAACGAAGAAGAATAAAAGCAGTGGTTTACTAAAAATCAAACTTGATCGTCGCTAAATAATTTATTTGGATTCAAAATATATTGATTCCTTGTTTCAAAAAATTTCAGCCCTATAGCAAGTCTTTGGAGCAAGTAACTCAAGCTGAAATGAGCAAAATAACGATACTGCATAGCATCTAGCCCGAATGACATTTTTGCTTGCCCCAAATATCAGTTTACTTTTTGTATTCAAACGATAAAAAATAGTGAATTTATGCAAAGTTGAGAGTTTTTTGTGTTTTATGATATTTTTGCAAGTTTAAGGCAAAATAGTACTGGGCTCATTACAAAATTCTTCGCAGCAATGATATAATTTTATTTAAGATATGAAAACTCATCAAAATGTATTCGACTGGTATTTGTTATATGTTTTGCTAAATCACAATTTTTTGCATTGTAGTTTTTGTTAAATCTTTTTCACTTTTTTAAAATCAATTTTGTATTGATAAAAATGATTAAATCGAATAAGATTTACTTAACAGATAGCATGAAAAATTAAGTATCTTTGGTAACCTAGGTAATATAAATTTCATATAATTGACCTTATAAAGTAACGAAATGATTGTAAAAATGTTGAATACAAAAGTTTTAAACTAAAATAGTAGAGTATGCATACAATAAGAAATATACAATTGTTTTTGCGATAAAAAGTTTGTTTGCAATAATGCTTAAACTCAAATGATATTTGCCTGCTTTATCTGTGAAATCAAAGTATTGAATGAAAAGTCATACACATTGAGCATTTTTTTGTTGCCTGTTTACCGCTTTGATTTTGACGGAAAAACAATGAAGTTGTTCACTTGCGGATCAACCTCGATCTCTTCAATGTATTAAACAAATTTAGAAAAACAATGTGAAAGCAGCTGACAAATAAAAATTAAGCGAGTTTTTACATATAAAAATAATTAGTAAAATATATTAGTTTAATTATTATAAGAACATCTTCCATGAAAAAACGTGTACAATGGAATTAAACAGGGGAACAGCGACACAAAAATTTAATACGAAAGGTTGTTGTTTTCTTTGTTTGAAAAGTGAAGACAATTACGAAAAAGAATGTAGCAATGAAACAAGGCATTCTGTTTCTATCCAGAAACTTCTACGACACCTTCAGATTTCTTTAAATGGACCTCTTTTAAAAGAAGATGTCAGGGTGGATCTCTGCAAGTTTTGTGAAAATGCCTTTCAGGGACTTAATACCGCTTTTGAAGAGCTTCTAAAAGCCCAGATGAAAATGAATTATTTCTTGGAGCAGATTAATAAATCAATTTCCGGTTCAAAGGATACCAACAGAGTGCAAGTCTACTCCAAGAGGATGACCGATGATCCCGAGGCATTGGCTCAGCTCGCCGTTGTGGACAATTTAAGGAAGAAATTGGCAGTTAAAAGTAAACTAATTTAACCCCTTAAAGATTTACATATTTTATCTTATCTTAATTATCTTTATGCTATAACATTGCA
>JAANSO010003795.1:0-10893 GCA_036507315.1 Lepidocyrtus fimetarius | reverse complement strand
TTACGATGAATCAAATTGAGATTACTTTTTCATCATGTTCATGCGATAGTAATAGTTTTACCATTCTTTTTGACACAAAGTGCCCCGTAAAGTACAACTTTGCGTTTTTGATAATATCTCTTTCTCTCTGATATGCACTCCAACCCAATCTTTTTCTTAATACATCAATGCTTAACCAAAAATACTTTTTCTCTTGCATATCGCCTTAAGCATTAAACTAAAGTTAAGTAGGGAGTTTAGTTTTAGTTTTTTAATACTCTAAAAGTATTTTGTGGCAAAGAGAAAGTTAAAAGGGAGAAATAATAAAACCGACAAGGTTCGCTGTATGGATTCAATGGCAGTATGTAATAATACCTTATCTTGGTCATTTCTGGCAAGATAACCCTTCTACTGTTACTTGTATAGAGTAATTAATTGAGATTCGGCTCATATACATTTCTACGTAACCGTCAATCCCAAGACCACTAAAGGGACAAGGAAATAACAAGTTGGAAAGGGAAAGTGCATCAGAGAAATTCTAAATCTTAAATGAAAAACTCTCCAGAGACGTTTCCAAGAAAGTGAACGAACGAGCCGTATACAGATAGGGTTGCTTCCTTGTTTCGCTATTTGGAATGGGTTTCTGGAACCTCGACTACCTATTCTATTTTTAGTTCCAACTAGATCATTCGTTGCTGCTGCTATGTTTTAGAGAAAATTATATTTTCTGAAGAATGCTATTACAGCCACAAAACTTGCTTTTTATTTGCCAAGAGATTACTTCATTTATTAAGTTTCGGCAATAACTTTACCCTCTCTGTTGGATTGAAGGAGGAAATAAGATGCAACCTTTAAGTAGTTTTACCTACACATGGAAAGTAACTAAAACTCGTTCCTTGGCCATGAAATAATAAAAAAGAAACAGGAAAGAGAGGGGAAACGAGAAGAGTAATCAAGAAGCAGTGTAAAAAGAGAAGAGTTTGGTCCAGCCTCAAGTCATGAAATGCAATAAACTTGCCACATACATTATAAATGCGCCAATTTTACACCCATTCTGACAGCCACAACTAAAGCTTCCCTTTTCTCCACAAAACACTTAAATGCTGCCTTGCATACTTTAGTGTTTGCAACTTTATTTCCAGTAAAAAAAATATTCAACTGTGCTCTTGTGTTTGCCCAAAAGAAAATGATACGCATACAAAACGACAGCGTTGTTTTCGTGGATTTTGTTAGGTCGATAGCACGTAAGTAGCAAAAGAAAGTAAATTTTGTCCCTTTTTCCCATACAAAATTGCAAAAAACTGTCGAAAGTGCAAAAATTTGTCTACAAAAAGGTTTTAATCCTTGCGCTTAAACAGCATTTTTCCCATTGCCGTACGCAGCTTTGTGGAATCATGCCAGAAGAAAAATGGAAAGGAAAATAGCTCTGTATAAGGTCTACACTAGATTGCACTATGACTAGTAAAATTTCAACTTTGAATGTTATTTTCACTTGGACCTTGTCTGGTATTTTCTTTCGAAACAACACCAGCTTAACTTTTCATTTCCTCCTCTAGGCTACAAAACATTCAGTCTACTTTATGGCTTGTAACGCGTACCATCCCGATGATGCCATCCCATATGCCCTTAACAAGTTTTTTTTTGCAAAAAGATGAAAAAGAAAAAATAGAAGCAAAGAGAAACCAACCGACAACCAATTTTCTCTTCTCTCTCTTTCTTTTCCTGTCCAGTTTGCAACAGTTCACAAGTCTTTTTCTCGTTTTCTGCAGAAAAAAGCAATTACTGCAAAAAGCAGTTTTATAAGTAGGCCCAGAATCTTGGTAAAGCAACGGAACATACTTAAAACCATTGAAAGAGAAAAAATGTAATCCTATTTTCAAAATCTCAAATATGAGTTTTTCCTTCTTTTTGACAACATCATCATCACATCACAATCATCAACTTTCCCATCCTAATTCCTGTCTTGTCAGTAGTCACAACGAGTAAGTGGTTGGTTGAAAGAAGGAAAGAGAAAACAGCTTCTTTAATTTTCTACACAGCAATAAAATGGAGGATGGGAAGCACTTGTTACGTAATTTGGAAGGAATTGGAAGGAAAAACAGAAGTGGCTTATTTACTGACCTCTTCATCATCCACATCATCATCATCTACTGTTAAAGAAGGAATTAAAAGAGTTCTTCCATTGTCTGTCTGTCGTTTTTGTCTACTCATGTGATTACTCACTTTCTCCTCTGCTATACACTCTTTCATCTATCCAATCTGTTCTACTTTCTATTTTTTGAAGGAAAGGTAATAATAGCCTTGCTAGTTACTTTTTTACTGTCCCATCAACTTACATTTTTCTCATCATTTTTCCAGCACAACCTAACAAAACAGCTCAAATGATGATGAAGACGAAAAGGGTAGCTAAAAGTAAGTAGATGTTAGAGTTCTCAAAAACCTCGACAGTTTCTTTAAGGCTCTTCACTCTCCGAAATGACCTTTTAACTTTAAAAACATTATAGTTTTTAAAGAATATGAGCAGGTTACAATGTTTGTTATTATTTTAGAAATAGGAAGCAAGGGTCAAATTTAGAACAAGCCAAACCAAAAGTCAAAGAAACAGATACCATCTAATCATTTTTACCTTTTAACAACACTGACATACAAAAAACAACTCCGTGGTTGGTTTATTCAGCATATTTTACTTTTTGGTATTAACAAAGCACAAAAATTAAATAAATGACTTTCTACAGCCAATGTGTAAGAAAAATTGAGAATGAAGCTGAAAAGCAAACAGTGGTATGAACATGGACGTAGCTGTGCTGTCCATAGGTGAGAATGAATGGGAAAGTGATCGTATTGGACGTAAGTTTTTGAAAAGTACGGAAATCATGCTGTTTTTCTGTACTATGGCTGCAGTGAAAGATTTTTTGCTGCTTTCACTTCACACACAGGAAATAATAAAAGTATTTTGAGAAGAAGAGGCTCGTTCCGCTGTTGGTATTGTGTTGGTGCGACGGACGGCGGATATGAGAAAATATGGAATTTGACGAGGAATAGTGTTCTTTTTATTTTTTGTTGCTAAAATAACTCCTAACAAGCTTCCTTATTTCCTTTCCTTCTTCCTCCCAAAAAACACTCAGAAAGAGGTCTCGACGTAGGGGCTAGTACTGCAGCAGCAGTGACTGAAGAAAAGCTGGAAAGATGTGAGCGGGATACCAAAACCATAGCAGATAAGAAAATAAGTAATATAAAGTGGTATAATAAAATAATATTTTGCCAAGGAAAATATAATACACAACATATAACGCTCACATAGTATTACAGCAGAAATGTCTGCTGAAAAACTCAAGTCAACCTTTTTTCTAGTAAAAAAGTAAGGAAAAAGCGCAAGGATGAAAGTGGGTAATAATTTTTCGACTAATACATCAAATCAACTCCGCGAAAGGAAAAAACTCCAATTTTTGCAAAAGCGATATAATCGGAGGTCTGTATGGCCTCATGCTTGATGTACTTTGTTTGGTCCTTGGAATGGTTTTGGAAGCCTTCTTCATTCATAATCCTTATGCTCGTAATATTCAAGCTTGTCGGCATTTTATTTTTGATAAGCTCACGAAAAGTTAAGAAGTGTGTGGCGGCGTGAATAAGACGAGATCTTTACGGTTTTGTGTTTTTAAAAGCGAGGTTTTATTACAAACTTTTATGAAAATCGAAGGAAAGTAAGTATCACGGGGAGTGCTAAAAATTTTGCTTTCATTTTTTGGCTATTTAAAAAACCTAGGACAACAATAAGAACAGTAAAAACTCGCAATGCTGAAAGAATTCACCGAGGGATTTGCTATAAAATAGTTTGTACTGGGCTTTAAAAGTATTTTTCAGGCACAAGCTTACTTAATCGAAAAGAAGAATAACAAAAATATTTTCCTCTATTTTATAGGTACAAAGTCATTTTAAGCGTTTTATCCAATTTCCCGACGGGGCTTAATGTATCCAGCCAACCTTTTTATTGGAATCAAATTTCAATTCCAGGTGTCCTAAAATCCATATTTTATCATAGCACGATCAATATCCCTATCATCGTTCTAAAAAGTGGCAGCCAATTTGTCGCTTTTTTGAAAAAAATATACAAACAAAATCTTTTTCACCTTTGAAGGTTTCATAAATGAATCACGAGGGAATAACATTACATTCAAAAACTGTTTACAAAAGTGGATTGATCGTGATATATGATGAGCTTTTTAAGGTTGCCGCACAAAAATTTCCTTTTTTATACCTACATTGTTCCCTTAGCCTCACATCAGTCGCTATTTAATGTAATTATGAACGGTTTGCTGACAGAAATCAAAAGAGCCTTGTAGGTTGCAATGAGCCCTTTTACCTGAATTTGGCAGACCGTATAATCATCATCAATATCCCTAGTATAATGCAATGAAATATGCAGCAGCAGCAGTACGTAAACTCTGTTCCATTTTTTACTTGGCTTATTTCAGTCACTTCAAATAAATTTAAACCTCAGCGGCATATGTTTTATTACGTTTCTACCTACTTAACAAACACTAAAATTCAATCATATGCTCATTTTTGTAGTTATGTTACATACGCTTTAGTTCATTTGAATGATTACACGAAATGATGTAAACATGATATTGATGTGAGGTGAATATAGGTGCATCTGCAAGTTTATCCCTTTTTCAAAATATTTAAAGGAAATTTCACAGTGAGAAGAACAAGCCCGTTGAAACGTGTGCACGGCCGAACTATTATTTTCTATTTCGAAAAGGAGAAATGAATCATGATAGATTTCTTTCTCAAAATATTTAAAGGAAATTTCACAGTGAGAAGAACAAGCCCGTTGAAACGTGTGCACGGCCGAACTATTATTTTCTATTTCGAAAAGGAGAAATGAATCATGATAGATTTATGATATTGCGGTGTACTATTTTTAACTACAGCTAAAATTATAAAGTATTTATTAATATGGTGTTTTACTAAAACGTATATAACATAAGGGCTATTGTCATTTATTTCTTGAAAAGCTCAATATCTCTCATTGACGTTTTCCTCTCCTTTCTTGAAAATGAGATCATTTCCAATTCAGCAGCTATAATGAACCATTCATTTATTTCTTTGAGACAAATCAGTCCCTTTTCACACTCGAGTGCATTCATTCTCAACTTCATCCATATCATCACCAGCAGCATTGTACAAGCAAATAATTTTTTTAGCAGTAAAGAGAGAACCTTTTCAAAATGGAACAAAGACAGTTTTATTTCTTCATCTGCTCATTCATCGGCGATCCCTTAGTTGGTGATATTATTCTTGTTTGGCAGAAGGGAAAAAAATTTTATTGCGAGTAAAATACATACCTTCGTTCAGGTCTCTCGCACACTTACAAACACACGCAACAACAACACAAACAAAACACACATTTTAAAGCAATAGCAATATTTTGTGCATGTAGCACCTTCACTTTTTTGCTTTTAAAATTGCTGTAATTGTGCCCATTAATATGTAGTTTAGTGCTTGGCTAAAGCGTACTAGGAAAATGGCTCTATTATCATCAATAAACTTTTAAAGAAAGGTTTGAAAAACTTACGCAAGAATAAGAAGGGAATGCATTTTTATGCCTGTTGAAAACTAGTAAGTGGTTGTAAACCATCGCAGAAAATAAAAATTGTCGTAGCAATTCAGAGTGCAGGAAACCTAAGAAGTTCATTCATACCTTTTTCTATAACGTAGATAATTACGCAGAACGGTGAATAGCTTCGGTGCTTGGTTTTATTAGTAGTGTGAGCGTGTGGGTATAAAATTGACTGACGAAACGACGAGCATAGGAAATACTCTTCTATTTCGTTTTCCTTACTTTCAAGCCTTCAAATTTGTCTAATTTTCTAAATAAGTCCCACTCGCTCGCCACTGTGAACAATAAAACAATCTCATGACAAAAGAAAATAGAAAAATGCACAGCTACAATAATAACAGCAGCGCGGCAATAGGAAAATGAGCTTAAGTAAAATGGCCAAAATAAGCCACAAGAAAGGACAAAAAAGATGGATTGTTATTGAGAATGAATAGAGATGGATTGGACACATTATGGCAATTTTGGCGAGCGCTACAATAAAGAATTTATTTCGGAGAGTGAGCGAATAGAATTTTCCAAATGGCAGACGAAGAATCCCCAGCTTAGCTTCGGTATTATATCACTCGCCGAAATTTAAATTGCACTGCTTTTGCATGTATACAAGTGAAGAAATCCAACTATTGAATTTATTATCATATTTCGCTTTCAAAATTCCAATGAAACTTTGTTCTGTAGCAGAATGTACCCTAAACGGAACTCCAAAAGGTTCTTCGATGTTATTTGTAAATGCAACAGTAAAGCCTTCAATCAAACAAAATCGATCGTATTTTTCCGTCTTGAAAAGAATTTTAGGTTAAAACCTGATGCGTATGTTTGGTTGTTCCATTCATAGAAAAAGTCTAATACAGGAACAGAGTAACAGCAGGTCAGAAAGGCATTCGAGAAGAAAGGACATGGCACACACACACAAATAATCTACCTATTTCAATAGAAATGAAATTTCGCTTCTTTCAATCTAATTCTCCAATCCAATTCTCTTTTTTGGTATATTCCTGGGTTTGTAAAGCACAATAACACAAATGCCTTGATCGAACAGATGAAAAAGAAGGAAAAAGAATTGAAATCGGATTATCCTCCTTTTGTTGCTTTCTTTGAGACTGGAAAGTGAGCCACTGGGGTAAAAATACATGATGCAAACACTGATATTTTTCTAGTAAAAAGGCAAATTTTGAATTTATTTTCGAATAAAAAAGTCTTCGGGTTTTTGTAAGTTCAAACAGGGACAATTGATCATAGCAGATCAGTATCACTGAGCGAAATGGATTGGGTTGGTGATAGCGACTAACCGGAATCTCTGAATGAGAATGGAACTTAAAATGCGACTGAGGCTATAGTTTAAAGTTATAGAACCTAGGCTTTTTAGGAATTGAAAGCGAGTGGTATGTCAGAATGAATTGGAATGTAATGTCCTCCGATGGTTAAAGAATGAGGATTCTATCGCCTTACAAGTTCACTGAAATAGAGGGATAAGGAGATGGAATTGGAATATATATCAGGACCATTCGGTTATCATTACACTGATCATATTTGTATCCCATTGTTTGCACTACAGACTTTACATAAAAGGGGCAAACAAATAGAAGGATACGGTTGGAATATGCGGTATGAGAATCTCCTCAGCTTACGTCATTGCTAGTGTGATTTGATATGATATTGACGGGAAAAGAGAAGAACTAACGATGATGATGAAAATTGTTAGGGAAAAGTTTGTGTGAAAAGACAAACAATAACAAGAAGGTAAAGAGGAGAAGATAAATTGGATAAAGATATTTGATATATTTGAAACTAAGTATTGGCTGACATGAAGACAAAGAGTAAATAAAAGTATTTTTGGGAAATGAATTGTTCAGGTATGGAGAGAGAATGCTACTTAGAAGAAAGGGAGTTAAGTAATTCTTTATGACGTGACATGGTATCTTTGCCAGAGACGAAGCTGAATGCATTAAAGAAGAATAGCGATAAATGACAGGTAAAAAAGGGGAGAGGTTCTCGGCTGTTGTTGGAAGGAAGGAGGAAAGGGATGGCAAGATAACCAGAATGAAGTGTGTGAACAGCATAAGTAATCGATGAGAGAAAAGGTTTAAAAGCACTGCTGAGGGAGTAATATAAATAGCTCGTATGAAATGCATACTGTTGAATAAAAAGCCTTAATATTAGTTTACAATTTCAATTTGAGACCACACACCACGTGAGTCGGAGACAAGATGAGCATATGAAATGGGATGGAAGAAATATCTTATTTTGGAAGTTTGTTGTGTGTACACAACGAGCTTCAAAAAAATTAATTTAAAAGTAAATTGTTATGCACGATATATCAATCATCAATTGACAGTGTCCATATTCCATTTAGTCTAATCAAATTGGATTTTGAAAGTGCCAATTATACCCTTGGGATGGATGAGAAGAATCTCTTGATTGAAAAAAGGTTTGAAAAGTCATGCGCTTGTTCTGCAAGTTTACGTAATGTAGTATTGACGAGTCATTATCACAAATATTTCAGCGAAAAATTAGCTACACTGGTGAGCAAAATCCTCTTTTTATAAAATCAAAATGTTCATCTTTTCTTTATGGTTTCATTTATCCTGGAATTTTAAAAGTCAGCAAAAAAGCTATTTCAAAGAATTAAAGTTCACTCTTTCTTAACAAATTTCATACTTGATTGGGTTTACACAGTTTACTTCAAAAAAGTACTTTTATAAAAGAAGAGAAAAAGGAAACTTTTTTATTATTCTTTTTGCTCCGATTCCAATTTACTTTTTTTGGCGTTTCCTGTTTCTCACACACTTACCAAACCAGGGTAGATATTTTTTTCAAAAGAATTTTTTGTCCCTTTGGCTTTTTTGTAAGATATGACGGAAGGAAGAAATAAAGGATATTACATTATTGCTATTATTATACATTTGCCATAGTCGAGTTGAGAGTGATATTTTTAGAAAAAGGAAGGAATAGAACAAGCGTACATTGTCCACTTTCCTTTTTGTTGTTTAAAACGGCCTTTTCTTAAGGGATCCCGCACCAGTCTTGGTTGACTGACTGGCTTTTTTGCAAACATTTTTCCTTATTTTTGGTTGGCCTGACCAAAAGCTCATCTTGAGAGTAAAGATGTGTCGCTGCTGTTGTTAGAGAGTAAAATGGAAGTGGAGGAGGAAAGGGTAGTAGACTAAGATGAAGTGAAGTTGACTGTGTCATGACTTGGAAATAAGTAAAAAAGAAACGACATCCGTTGTGTCGTGTGTTCTCGTCCTTGCATTACGTACTTACATAACCACCACACCATATCACTTGCAGAATTTAACCCAAAATGAGTTAAAAAGAAGTTGGGTTTGGCATTTTGGAAAGAATAAAAGCAAAAAATTGTAGTTTTACAAAATAGGACAATAGAAAATATAGAGAAATGGAGTGAGAGTGGACCCGGCAACTAAACTGGACTTGAGAGAATGAAGCTGGGACTTCATTGAAAGCCTTGTCGGGTTTTTAGACCAAATTATGGCAAAACGCTGATGGTGATGATGATCGCTACCTTAGAAAATTGCTGAAGCGAGCTGAATTTTTTTAGGAAAATCGTAGTATTCGGAGTGACCCATCTAATAAAGTCCATTGTACAATTTATTTTCTATTCAAGCCGACACCATTTTGTCCTTCCCTTTAAAACCCATTTTTCCCTTTCTTTTCTGACCTCATTCATGTTCACCCTTATGCCCTTCTGTGAAATATTAGCGAATTTTTTTTTGCAAAACTAAAGGAAAAGAAAGGAAGAATAGATTCATCTGGCTTTGTCTACCTAAAACAGTGTTACAAATATGTACCGGCCTTCTATATATTTCCAGAATGTAAAGAAACAAGAAAATTTTCCAGCTTATCTTTTCAACCGGAAACGAAAAGGAACTGGAACTACGTAACGTTCATCATCAAACACCTAACCAACAAGCATCTAATCTCGTATTGGTTTGTCCCAGTTTTACTAAAACCTATTGATAAAAGAGAACTCTATTCGTTTTGTGCTTCTCAACTTTTTCTTGATAGTCTCCATTTTTTGCGAATTTTCCTAATTTGATACGATTTTATATAATCTCATATATGGTATCATCATGTTGACGATCCAATTTCAACAAAGTTTACTGTATGTTCATTTATCCTACGCTCTAACGCACAATTGCCTTTTTCCTTCATTTCGCGCCATGAACACTTCCACTTTTGCTCTCGTGCACGCTTTTACAATATAACTATATCTAGCCTCTACTCATTCAACCAAAAGTTGAACAAGCAAAAAGAAAAAGAGTGAAAGTGGACTTCTTGAAAGTGAGCCCTGTGAAGTTATCATTTTTCATTTTTTCTGAATTACGACATCCAAGTGGTAATAAGAACTGAAGGAAGAAAAAGTAAGGGAAACATAATATACCGTAATTGTAATCAATATGATATATGATATGGCTAAACAAGTTTTTTTTCTTTCATGGATGCTTATATTCCACCCACATAATTTGTTGAATGCTGGAATTGCTTCAGTGTAATTAAACTTTTTAGAAGTAGAGAAGTTGAAAACATTTTTTCCAACCTTGAATCTCTAATTAATGTAACACATGAAAAAATTAAACAGAAGGGTCAGTATTGACAGAAAGTTTACGCAGCTTTAGGTTGTTTCTTTTTTTTACGTAATCACATCAGGAAGGAACAACCTGTTCTTCCTTTCTTTCCCTTTCCATAGCAAAAAATAATATCGGAAAAAGACTAACAGAGTAATTTGAGTTTGCCTAATATTATGCCAAATGAAAAAGATCGAGGGCTAATATTGTTTGGTTGGTGGATGGATCCTTTCACGCTTTGGTTCAACTGCCCAGGCCGTATCTTCTCTACAGAACGGACCATGGTCAAGCTAAAAACATGAAAGGAAAAAAATATCTGAACAGCGTGAGCGGTTATTAGTTTCCTTTCTCTTCGAACAGTTTTACGGAGAAAATACTATATTGGATGATTTTCCCTCCATCGCTTTCTCTTCTTCTTTATCTTGTTCAACGAACCGGAGCGAATAGAGAAGTATGAAAATATATTAGGAGAGATTTTGAGTCTGTTGAACAAACTGTGTTTTCATATCCTGTTTTCTCCCATTGATGATGCTGACGATAATGATTGCAATGGCCATCACTATCCAAACTCAAAAGATGTAATTTTAAAGATTATGAAAAAATGAAATGAACTTTCTCCCTTGTTGCTTTTAACAATTTCTTTGGAATTGTCTATAAAGAGTGCTTTTTTGGATGGTGTAATAGATACATTAAAGACAATAACGTCGT
>JAANSO010003794.1:0-10895 GCA_036507315.1 Lepidocyrtus fimetarius | reverse complement strand
GTGCAATTATTAACTCAGAATATTTTACACAATCATCTATTTCAAAAATTTGGAAATATATGTTATTTAATATAGAATGATGCTCTTTGTTTGTTTTTGTTCTTTCTTGTTACTTCTTTGCTATGTAACTTTGTAATTTTTGAATTTACTTTCCTTTTGATTGACAATATGTAACTAGTTTTTTTTTAGTATGATATGGACTGTTTGTGATTTTTAATTACTATGTATAATTCACACTCAAAAAGTCTGCAATAAAGTTCCAATAATAATAATTATCTTTCTTCTCATCAACTTTTTCCAGGAAAAACTCGTAAATTATACTGTCTCTGTTCTAACTCAAAAAATAGAAGTTAATTCAAAGCTTTAAATTTCATTTACCTTTCAATTCGTTTACGTTATCCAATTACGTAGTTTTAAAACATTTCAAAATAATCCTCAATCTTGTATGTAATTCAATGCCAAAAAAAAGAAAATTCGGTCGAATGAGCTTCTACTTCTAACACTACATACGCTAAATTATAATTAAACCAACCAAAACATAAGGAAAAGGTAAATACCAGGGTTAGCTTAGTCTCTCTTCAGAGTTTTAGATTCTGATTCTGCCTAACCTATTTTTTCAAGAGCCTATTACAATAATTATACATGTGGCAGTGAAAGAGAATGATAAAAAGTTGTTGTGAACAGAAATGGTTAGCTTTTGTTTTTTAAATCCAATTTCAAGGTAAATTTTGGTGGAATAGGTAACAAATAAACAAGGATAAGAGCCTCTTCAGAAATCATACGTAAGCCCGCTCGTTAACAAAAAAGATTACGATTATTACGACCATCTATAACAACACACAAGTTTACTATTCCGCTGAAAAATCCAGTTTAAAAAGTAAACACAAGAAAAATTGGAAAATACGAGAAATTGCGAGAATTTTTGTGTGCAATAGAGAAAAAGCTAGAATTGCGTACACGCTTGGCTTACTAACTACCTTCAGAATTTGAACAGATCATCAACTACAACTCTTATTTGAGAAAAACTCCAAATTAATTAAAAAGGAATAAAAGAAGAGAAATATATTTACTTACATCATCGTAATCATCATCAAATGTCGCTGACTTTCTCTTCTCCACTGCTGAGAATCCGTCTTTGTTAGGGAAGTTGATGAAGGAGCGTCAACAGACATTTCCTTGAAATGGGTTTGCTGTTCTCCAGGCACAGAGGATAAAGAAGAATTCGTTCCAGTTATCTGGGAACAAAAAAACAGTAAACAATTTCAAAATCGTTTTCTCCCGTGGAATAAAAAGAAAGGGGAAGTAAATTGCAAAGTTAAAACCAGGGGAAAATAGAATTGCGAAAGAAAATTGAAAAAGTGTTTTAATTTTTTTCAGAAACTTTAATTGGGAAAACATATCTGAATCGGGTAGAAAGTTGTTTCTAAAACTTTTTTTAAAAATTAAGCAATGGAGCCCAGGGTTTTGTTCCATCAGAGAAAATAGTTTTAATGAGGATAGAAAAAAAAGCTTTATTAAATATTTTCAAGGGGAAAGATAATAGTGACCATGTAAGAGGAGATAAATCCGGATGAAATCTTAACTCTTAGTTCTTACCTGCTGCTGATGAACCGAGTCTGTCGTCGTAGCACTGAACGGATAACTGTTGAGATCTGAAGGACAAAGCAAGTCCTGCTCTGACATTTCTGTGCTCAGCCTTTTCTTTCTCAATGGGAACTGAGATTTCTTTGGAATCTAAATGAAAGGGAGCAAGAAAGTAAACAAAAAATTACTAACAAGCAAGCAAAAGCTTCTTTAAATTTCAAAAATTTCAACATTTCTTCATCTTCCCTTGTAACTTCCAACAATGACTTTCTTTTCTTTCATTTCCTTCTTGTGCAATATAATCTCTTGCAAAATAACTCTAGAAAGGGAATATTCCTAAAGAAATTCTCTCATTAAGGAAAGGAAGAAAGGGTGCTGTGTTTGTCATTTAATTTTGGCAAACTATTTTCTTGTTTTTATTGTTTTAAATCCTTTAAAAATAGATTTAATTTCACAGTTTCACGGACGAAGGGAAAGAAATTGAGAAAAGAAGTCATTTAAGTAAAGAAAAGAGACTATTTCATTTTCCCAAGGTCTTTTCTCCATTCCCCAATCCACAGTTTTTTGGAGATTTTTAAAAGGAAGGAAATAGGAAGGAGAGAATTAGGAGGAGGATGTCATCGTGATTAAGCCTTTGTTGGATTCTCTTGTTCCCCTCCACCTCCTTTCTTCCGTCTCCAGTCCCAATTTACTTTTTTAATCTCTTCCTTCCCGTCTTTTCCATAAGCAAATTTACACTTACTTAAATCTTTGGCAAATATTTTCGCAAAATGAAAAACACTATTTTACGTACCTTTACTTTAGTTGTTGGATTCAACGGGATAAAATCAGAAGCGGTTTCCGCAACCCTTTTCTCTTGTACGATGTGCCTTCCGACTAGCTCGTTAAATTGAAGACTGAGATGACGCCTCAGCAACGTTTTATTTCCAGGAATTGCAAGCAGCGTAGCCATCAGCTCGGAGTTGAAACGCGGCTCGAAAATTATCAGAGCTCCGTGAACACCTACGCAAAAAACATAATATTTACATAAAATTAGAACTCATAATTTCCCATGTAGTACTACAGTAATTTATATCTATTCATTATTCTCGAATTTTGAAAAGATGAATACAATTTTCCCTCTTTTTGTTTTTGTGGAATAATTTTATAATTATTCACCCACCGTTAATTGACGATGGTTTGGGAAAAGCAGAATTGCTCATTTTATTTTCAATTCTTCTCTTTTCTCCTACAATGCTCTGTTTATGTTACATGTTAGAATCTATTCATTATCCAAAAAAGTGGAAAATTTCCTCTCCAAAAGTTTCCCCCGTATTGCATCTTCCATCACCACTCCACTTTTCTACGTTTTCTTCGCTTTCAGGAAAAACGTAAAGTAAAAGTAAACAAATGGAGAAAGTGAAGTGAGCCGGGAGGAGGAAATCAGTGGCAAGAAAAAAGCCAAGTGAAGCCAAACCCAACAAAGTATCTTTACTCAAGCCATAACTCTATTTTCCATCGACTCTATCATTCTCAGCATTCTCATGAGAAGAAACAGAAGAAAAGGAGCATCAACATTCATTATGTGATTGTGCCTTTGCTTCGCTCTTGGGAGAAAGCCCGTTCTTCCTAAATTCTCCAGTTCTTTTAGGAGGAGCCCTTCCCAATTCAATTGTCAAGTAAAAAGAGAAAGCTGATGAGTAAATGAATGAGAAAGTGAATAAGAGTTGATTTTAGTAGAACAAGAAGAGCTTTTCCTTCTTCAACAAGCCACTCATTCTCTCATCGCTATCATCATCATCAGCTTCTTCAAACTTCAGCTCTTCTTACTCAATCTCAAGTGTGGAAAGAAAAAGCGAAGAGATAGAAATTTCTTTGCAAAGTCAGAATCGAAGAAAAGGGAGTTGTTCTGTTGTTTACACAAACTAAACTCTCCTTTTCTCATTTCAATTTCTCGAATTTCCCTCCAGAAAAATAGTATTTCGTACTTTCAATCTTTTATTTCTTACCCGAGCCTCTCAAATTTGGTGCGTACTCCGCCAAATCGATCGCTTTCAGCCATTCCATCACCCTATGATTAGTCCAAGTAGCAACGTGTTTAGGTCCCCCGGCTTGTTGAGTTCCTGGCGAACTTTCAGAATTGTTTCCTTCATTTAAGTTTAGATTACCTCCACTCGTCCCGTTTGACCCTCCACTACCCCCGTTACTATTTGTTCCACTAGTTCCACCAATTAGCGTTGTTGTCCCCCCATTACTCACCGCTCCGGGATTAGGTCCTCCTCTTCTGCATAGACAATCCGGGTAGAACTTGTGAATTCTCAAGAGCTGAATCCCCCTCTTCAAGGAGGCGTGATGGAGCACACTTGAAACTTTCAGGGAGACTAGATCTTCCGCTGTTAAATGACCTAGAACCCTTCCATCGATCTTCGCTTCCATAAAAGCTTCTTTGTATTGAGGGAGCCCTACATCGTCCAACCAACGGATGACCCAGTGGTAGTCCAATTTCCCTGGATGGTCTTCTTCTGTCGGGTGCCGGAGGGAGTACAAAGCCAAGCTTAGTTTTTTCCTGTGAAGAACATTCTAAAAACAAAACCAACCAGTGTTTTAGTTTTAGTAACGATAAATAACTTCCAAATTTTCCCACTTTCGTTAACTCCCATGTGATTTGCAGTTACTACTTTCCCCCTAGTTTTAGTAACGATAAATAACTTCCAAATTTTCCCACTTTCGTAAACTCCCATGTGATTTGCAGTTACCACTTTCCCCCAAAACAATTTTTTAGCTCAAGTTCATCCAAAATATCGATTATTCTCGTGTTTTTCATACAACGGGTATAAAAACAAGTAAAAATAGCTCTCAAACCCTTTCCCAACTTCTAACTCATCTGCAAAATTTTGCTTTCTTCCACTTTAATGACTTTTCCTCATGGAATACTCCCCAAAATGGAATGTTTTTCATTCCATCCCCTCCTTCTCGCAATAAGCATGAATAGTAATGGATGAAAAATACAGAATCCTATTCAGTGTCAAATATACCTAATTATTCCTAATATATACACTTGCTTATACTTGCTTAATAATATCATTTTGAATTCATTTCCACTCAANAAATACAGAATCCTATTCAGTGTCAAATATACCTAATTATTCCTAATATATACACTTGCTTATACTTGCTTAATAATATCATTTTGAATTCATTTCCACTCAATGGCTTAGAATTAATTAGGAAAATTTCCTTCCCAAATCGTAATCAATTCTGCTTATTTTTTCATGGAAAACTACAAAATTCTAGGAAATCCAACACATGTTTAATCAATTCCACTATTTCCATTCTCTTTGATAAGATAACTCCTAAATAAATTATTCCACGCATGAATCCACCCCAAATTTTTCATTTTCAAGTGGCTTTATCAGTTTTTATTTTATCTTCATCTTACACTTCATAAATTGCATAAAAAACTCATAGAATAACGCAATATCAAAGATCAATCAGAAATTAATCCTTAAAAGAGAAACACAAGGTCAGATGGAAAGCTAAAAAAGATGGAGCGTTTCTTGTCAAACTACCAATTCCAAAACATCGCATCTTGTCAGACCGTTTCATCTACTCCTTTAGAGTGTCAGTATATATATGAATATTTTTTATCACTGCCGACTTAAGCAAAAACTAAAAATTACAAAATATTTCCAGGCTCACTTCTGGATTTTGATCCACCCCAATTTTCTTATTATCTTCCAATTTCCAAATTTATTTATGTTTGCCTGTGCTTACCTTGATGCCGAGCTCTTTCTCCAGTTCGTGATTACTAGCATCGAGAAGCTGCTGGCCAGATTTCACCCATCGTTTAACCTCCCCAGAGTAAGCCCCTAAACCAAGGTAGCTCAACCATGTGATCACGGCCTCGGAGTCCCACGAGTTTACCGGTCCATCAGGTCTGTTCTCACACATGAAAAGAGAGAGAAAGACTAGTAAAAAAGGGTTAATAACAAAATGGTTTAAGCTATAGAAAAAGTTCCTATCTTTTTTCCTAACAAAATTCCGCCCGGATATGGATTCTTCTCAGTGAATAAACCAGATCAAAAACTCAGAAAAAATAAAGAGTCAGCGAGATAGTGGAGAGAGACAGGACAGGATTATTCGATATTCTCTCCCTTTTTGCACTTGACACCGTACCCTAAAGAAAAAACTTAACTTTCTTGGACGGACGTGCTCTCCTTATTAAGTCCGCTCCAGGTTTCGTTTTGGCTTTGTCAAAACCAAAAGCCATGAAAAGAGAGAGAAATTGAGTAAAATTCGACCTTTTTTCTATTCCCAATGCATGTCACATCATCATTTGATAAGGATAAGAAAGGAAAGGAAGGTAAAGCGATTTTTTGTTGTAGGAGGGAAAACCAGAAGAGGATACTTGTTCAGAAAAAAGAGGATGAAAAAGTAAAAGGTTGCGATGTTGGAAATGATGATGATGAGCTTGCTCCTACTAAATTATACACACATGAATGATCAAAAATAGAATAAAAAAGAAAAGAATGAAGGACACACGCAGAAAAAAACAGGAAAAAGTATTTTTTGCATTCATTTTTTGAGTACTAGCTCTCCACAAACTAGCACGTTCTTGAGCTGCACGCCCTTCTGATGCTCGTGTAAGATCATTTTTCATAAAAAATTGTATTCTATTCTACTTTTTGTATGAATGAAAAATGAGAAAAAAGAATGAAAAGGTCGACTTCCGTTTTTTATTCTCACACACATACTTTTTAATGATCGGGCTGGGATCCTTCATCCATCCCAGTCTTGGGTGCGCTGTAGCCCTCACACCTCCCCGTACGAAAGGTCCCCCACCAAACAACGAACCTGAACTCGTTCCGGAGAAAGTATTTTCCAATGGGGCTACGTCATTATCCAATCCCCCAGAGTTGCTCCTTTTCAGTTTACCGAGAATTCTAAGGATTCCCCGGGATTTATGACTTGTTCCTCCACCAGTTGGAGATTGATGTTTGCCTTTGTTGTTGGCACTGTTCCCGTTCCCATTATTTGACTCTGGTTTCCGCTCTCCTCCATTGTTCCGTGTCTGATATTGTAACTGGATTGAAAAGAAAAATGAATTGTGAATGAACATTACAAAGAAAAATATATCATTTAATAGAATTGTCAAAAGCCACTTTTCATTAATTCCAGCAGCTTTTATATTATTTTATTAACTTTTTTATTTTCAGCGGCAGCAACAGAACATTCATACCCAGCACGGTTTAAGATAGCCTAAAACTCATACCAAGTATTTTTTAAAATTGAAATAAGAACTCATCAACCTATTATGATATCAAAACAAGCCTAAAATAAATTCAAAATGGTCTTCATTGCTAAACATCGGTATATTGGCTGAAGTTAACTCGTACATTTTTGTTAAAAACCACGTTATTTTTCCTTCCAAATTTCAGCCTTAATTCTAACCATTTTTCTTCAAATGACCCTTTTTGACCTCTTGGAACCCCCTTTTCGTCTTTTTATCGAGTACACTTCATTTTTCGTAATCAAATTGCAAAATTTGTTTTCCTTTTTTATTTCCTTGTCGGTGTGTAAATGTACAATTGTGTAACTGTTTGCTTGTATACGTTCATGTAATCTTGGAGAAAATCCTCTCACTGCAACACTACACTTTCCCTTTCTTTCCGGATTTGGATATGTAAATATTTAAATAGAAAAGGGATAGTGCAGGCTTGCCTCATCCTCCCACTTTCTTTCTTAAGTAAAAAGCAGAAATACTTGGAATAGAAGATAAGATAACAAAATTTGGGAAAAGTAAATAAGACTAGTTGTATTCAGAAAAAAAGAGTACAAAAAGAAAATCCGAGGTAATCCCTGAGATAAAAAAGATTATAAGGAAAAATACATATCAACGAACCTACTAGCGTAGATAAACTTAGAAAAAATGTTGAACTTGTAGCTGAGGTGCAAGATATGAAAAAGCAAAGAACAAACAAGACAAAGTAAATTAGCAAATCCGAGATTAAAAATTAATTTAATGAGTGAAATTTTGCAAAGTAGTTAAACTTAAGGTGTAAATTAATGTAGAAAGTGAGTGAAGACATTAAAGTAATAATTAACGAATGAGATTATCCAAGAATGTTGAAAAAATGAGGTACAAGCACGATCTCATTAGTGTTGTCAGTTGCTTGTCAAAAAATAAGGAAGACATGTCAAGTTGAAATGAGTGAGTACAAAACAGTGAAAGATAGAGAAAAAGAATCCAACCTAGATTTGGAGTAGACGTGCTCATGGAGCTGGAACGAGGATTAAAAACACGTGAAATTGCAGAAGAAACAAAAGAGCTTCCACTACCGCCTTCAACATTCCCTCCAATTGATGGAGAAATCAAACGACGTGCTTTCCTATAAGCCCAAGCTCCACTTGTGCTACTCCGAAGGTTACTTTGAGGTGAGGAGGGTGTCTCAGGGCTCCGTGGAAGAATTGGGGATGGAGGGGATTCAATAAAAGAAGTTGTGGCGAGGGTAGGGTCGTTTTTATCATCGTGTCCATCTGGCTCGCCTTCATTGTCACTGATAGGGTCATAGCCCTCCCTTGTGATTCCCTCCAAAAGAGAAACTCCTCCATCCAAGCCAGTTCCTTCTTCCCAGGAAGCCTCTTGAGATGGAAAAGGAGTTTTATTCCGCTTCTGAGAACTCACTGCGTTAAGAAGGGCTTGTTGTTGGAAAAGAAGGAGCTGTATGCTCCTCAAGCGCTTTCTGATGTTCTTTCAATTGATGTAAGCCTGTGTGTATTGCGCAACATGTTTTTCTTTGTATAAAAACGTGATTTTTTATTGTTTTTTGTGATTTGTGTTTGTTTGTTTTAAATTTTGTGTGTGAATTTTCCAATTTCATGCAAGAAACAAGGAAAATACTATTCAACATTTTTTGTTACCACTATTTACTTAAAGTTTTTTGTTATTGTTTAGATTTCTAACTAGATTTGTACGTGCTTTTTCAACCTCATGCATTACTTGTTGGACTATGCTCATAAATCGGAAACTAGCCAAATCTAAATATTTTATACTTTTTTCTGCTGCGTCATTCAATTTTTTATGTTTGGACTGGGATTTAAGTTAGAATGAACTGGACAGTGAACTCACCGGCGTTAAAATTTGATGAGATGGAATGGAGGTTACCACTCGAAAGGGAATTAGCTTTTCCGGATTTCCCCTGTTGATGGTGATGAAGAGGAGATCCACCTCCAAAATCACCGAATTCTCCTGAATTTCCTCCATTGAAAGAATTACCGGTTCCTGTTTGACCAAATCCGGCACCACCTCCATTGAATATGCTCAAGTTTCCTCCGTGGTTGTTGGCAGACAGCTGAGCAGAGTGCGGTGACCTTCTTGGAATTGTTCCAAACGCGGATTGATCCACCCGTCTGTAAGCATTTGCTGGTGGGGTCTGCAAACATTGTCAAAATAAACTCATAAAAATGTTTTACAACCCAAAATAAAGCCTTTTCTTTCTCATTCAAAAGACATCAAATCAAAATACATTACAAAATGATAACCAGATTACTTTGAAAATTACGTAAGCTATATTAAATCATCAACTTACTCTTGTCCTCTGTGGAGGATTCTGATGATGATGATCACCACTTCCCAGTCTTGCTCTTGCCGCAGCAACTAAAGCTGGGTCAATTCCCCCAATTCCACCCAAACTGTGAGCGGGACTTGCCGCCCTTTCCGGCCCGATTGGAGGCTTGTCCCAGATTCTTGACGAGGAAGCTGAAGAATTATTTCCTGGAGCTGGTCCTGCTCCATCAATAAAACTCAAATCACCTGTCGATTTCCCAACAACTCTGTCCTTCAATTCAATATTCTCCCTTTCCAAAGAAGCGTGCTTCAGTCTCAAGCTGGAAATCTCCGTCATCAACTCCAATTTCTGGGTTTCCAAAGAGGATCTCAGAAGAAGTTCCTGTTTGAACGTATCAAAAGATTCCGCACAAATCTGTAGAGCATTTGTTGATGATGGAGATGAGGAAGAAAAGGAAGAAGAGAAAGAGAAAAAACCCAGCCAAAAAATCCAATTTTTACTTTTCTACTTTTGTAATCTTTCACACTATGTAAGTAAGCAGGTAAGCAAGAAAAAGCTTCTTTCTTTAATATGAGCAGCAGCCTTGAAGCTTTCTCTATTTTTAAATCTCTTTTAAAAGGAACAGGATGAAAAATGGAAGCAGATTTATGATTTATGTGAAGAAAAGAAGATTTATTCTTCTAAGAGAAAGTTATTACGTAACTTACCCTTTGCAACTGTTCCTCCGTCGTTTCCAAAACGTTTTCTCTTGTCATCCAACATTTTCTCCAGGTCAGAGATTTTTGCTGTTTGAGCTTCGATTTGATCTGACAAGACGGACACTTGCAAGTGGAGAGTATCCTTATCGGATTCCAAACGGAGAAGTCTGTCTTCATAGTCAAGGCCGAGTAGGGAGCCCTATTTTTAGAAGAAAAAAGTAATGAAAAACATATTTTTTGCACAAATACGAAAGTAAAACGTAAAAGTTTGATTTCCTTAGGGGAAAGTCTTAAAATCTGTAAATGGATTGGGTTTTTCTTGTTTCCTGTCAAATATCCATTGAATTGGCATTGACGCATAAAAACCTTCAGAAAAGTTTCTGTTTTTATGACACTGACGGTATCTTTGCATTTTTATGGCGAAGAATGTCAAAAATGACAGAGTTTATCAATATGAAAGCATGTTTTATGGAAGATATTGCGCAATAAGAAAGAGTCTGACTCATTCTTTAAATATGAAACGGAATAAATAAGTCATAAAGAGAGGAGAAGGGGTTGTATTGATTTGGAATAATATTTAGATAAAAATGTGAGATGGTTTGACGTTGTTTACCCCTGCACTCCCATCACAAGCACTAAGGCCTGGAGTTGAGGCTTGTGCTCTATTTGCATTCGAACCGTTTCCATTTGCAGAGGTTGCTGCAGAATGGCAACAATAGCACAAGCCGTGGTGAGCACCGGCAGCCCTGCTGCTTGGATTAACACGGGGAAATGTCTTTGCAGCGCAGCCAGAACAAAACGAAGTAGCTCCTCCAGCTGAGGAAGGAAAATCTGAATTACCCCCACAACAACTGGCAGAGGAATCTCCCATATACAATGGACTTGTAGGTCGACTAAACAACAAATGCGCGTTGTATGCCGCTGCAGCAGCCGCTTGCAAGGCTGCCGTGGAGTCGCCAATGGAGAAATTAGGGTGATAAGATGAATGTCTATTGGAGGGAGTGGAAGGTAGAGCTGCTCCTCCAACAGCGAACTTTTTTGAAGATTGCTGCTGTGTAGCAGAAGA
>JAANSO010003793.1:0-10896 GCA_036507315.1 Lepidocyrtus fimetarius | reverse complement strand
TTGAATACTATGATCATGAATAGGATGAACAACAAAGATTTTAATTTTGATTAGTCATCTGCCCATCTGATGTTTTTTAGATAATTTTTTCTTTATGACACCGCAAATGAATCTCTGGTTGGTTCCAGTTATCATTTAATTAGAATTAAAAACGGCGTGCGGTGCAACCAAATACGCAAGTTGTTTTTATTTCCATTTGTTGAAGAGGTTTTTATTTAAAACGTTTCAAATGAAAAAAATCGATTCAAAAGTTATTGTGTATGGAAGATTACAATAAAACTATTTTTTTTGAAAAGGTTAGCTGCTAAAGTTTAGAATCAAAGCGTTTAGTCAAAAATCGTCAAACAAATTACTTGGTACTCAAGCGAGTAAAATATTTTACAAGTTTCAGCTTAGCACTCTATTTTCCAAGGTAAAAAGTAAATATTTGCTCTTTGCTTCCATTTTGTTGACATTTTAATTCATTTATTGCACGTGAGTTGATGCAAATCACTGCAAAATTCTATATTAAAAAAATTTATTTTGCATTTTCAAAAATGTCAAATTGTCCAGCCAATAAAAAACTTTTTTCATCCTTTTATAGGATACAATAGTAGGTGCGATAATCTTGTATTTGTTATAAAATATAGTTTATTAAGGGTATAATAAAAATAATTTAGAAGCCATTTCGACAGCTAATTCAAATCTCCGGTCATAAAACATAAGTTATTGATTAACTTCTTGAAAGAAATTAAATAGTTTTAAAAGATTTTAAACGAATTTGCCGGTAAAATTAACATTGTGAAAAATATTTTTCTAGTGTTTATATGATAATATCAAGGATGATTTGCATCTAACATATATTTGTAATTTATTCACGTCATAATGCAGCAAACCTTTCGATTTAAGATTTATTAAAAATGGTTGTAACTCTATTTTTTGCAGTCTTTCAAAATTTGAACCATTTCACCAGTTGAAGCATTAAATATTCGTTTTTACTTTTCTTTCTTGTTTCTTTGAAGCCAAGGTAGACTGCTTTTAGGTTTATCATAACTCGCATCTTGTTACAACTCTCTGTTGCTTTTCTCTATAACTGTCTCCTGTCTTTGTCTTACTATGTTAAAAATAAAGACATTTATGGCAATGTCGTTGATAGTATTATCAATTATGATGAAAGTATCTTTTTACAAAACTGACTTCGTATTTCGTGCCACAAATATATTTTGAATGAATTGTATCATGATATAACCATGCAAGGACTTTCCGATATGCCCGTCTTGCCGTTTCTTCTATTTAGTATTAATTTACTCAAAGACTAGTCAAGATCTAGTGAACTCCAGTGATTTGACAAAACAGGTAGTATGTTACTTTTGCTATGTTGTTTGCATAGTATTAACAATTTTAAGCAAAACCGGTCAAAGATAAAAAGCTGAAAGCGTTTATTATCAATTAGTCCAGGCACGTCATTGTACTTATCTTATCAAATCAAAAAGTAGAAGCAAGGTCAATGTAAACTCCAATATTGTATTTATTAATGTAAATATTGTTTTCAAGCATAGATTAAAAATTTTTTGGTTCACTTTTCTCGCAATTCTTCCGGACAATCAATTTGAACCAAAGCGTTAGCCTTTTTAAATGCTTCCAGTTCTCTCAAGTTCTCGTATATTTCCACACTGACAGGAAATTTTGTCATGTCTGCATTGTATCTGTCGTGGAAAGGAAAAATCTGTAAACCACAAGGCTTTGATTTTATTCAACGTTTAAAAATATGCATACCTATAGCCACTGTATACTTGCGGGACTAGAAAACAATCAGCCAAGGAAAGCTCATCTCCCACACAATAACGTCCACCACATCCTTCAAGTATTTTCTCCAATGCTAAATAGTTAAAAATTTTCATTTTGCATAATTCATTAAACCCTTTTTGTTTTACCTGTAAATCCTCGTTCAATCCAGAAAGGACGCCACCCATCGTCATTTACCTTTCCGGCCACGGAATTATTCTGAAGTGGTTGAATTCCTGATCCAATTAATTCGCATATTTGCCGTATCTAGCCATTTACAAGGAAAATATTGTAATCCATAAAAACTACAATTTAAGACATCTGTACCTTTGCCCTTTTCTTTGGATCTTTGGGAAGAAGTGGTTTTTGTGGGAAAATTTCTTCTAAATACTCCAATATAGCCATCTAATAAAAAACTCATTTTTTAATTTAAAATATAAATGATAGAAAGGACGCCACCCATCGTCATTTACCTTTCCGGCCACGGAATTATTCTGAAGTGGTTGAATTCCTGATCCAATTATTTCACATATTTGCCGTATCTGGTCAATCACAAGGAGAATATTGAAATCTATACGAAAACATAATTTAACACTGGTTTTACCTTTGCCCTTGTCACTGGATCTTTGGGAAGAAGAGGTTTTTGTGGAAAAATTTCTTCTAAATACTCCAATATAGCCATCTAATAAAAAACTCATTTTCAGTCTAATTTAAGGCATCAGTGACCTAGTCAATTATCTTACCGATTGCGTTATTAATTCCCCATTATGAAACAAAGCAGGAACTTGACCCAGTGGATTGATTTTCATAAACTCTGGATTAAACTGAATAATTCAATTATAATCACGTAGTAATTAATTAAACTAGTTTTAAGGTTACCTGAGCTTCCTTTGCAAGGTTAACCGCTCGGTATTCATATTTAATTTGTTTATGCTCCAAAGCTAGGTTTAAATAAAAAATTAATCTTTGGTTAAATAGGCAAGTAAATATGATTTAACCTTTACCGATGCGCACTCTCCACGAAGCCGAGCTTCTGAAATAGTTATACAGAACTAGTTCACTTTCCATTATATTCTCGTGAATTAATATAAAAAACTGGACAGATAAATTCCAGACAACAAGTCCGTCACTTGACAAGTTCAATGTCAAACTGATGAGTGAGTTTGCTAAACGCAAGAACTTTGCAGCATTCCATCCAGCAAAAAAAAAATTGGTTTATGGAGGCTCTCAATGGATTTTTTTTATATCGTCTGCCTTCAACTTAGTCAACTCGTAATCGTAACTGATAAGGTGGACAAACAAGATAAAAAATAAACCTCCACTACGATTATTATTTTATTTGATTGTGATATCACCCAAGCAAAAACTCGCATCAACAAAAACAAAATTTTTTATGATATAAAAAATGAAAGAAAGAAAATGTGTAGCTAGATTTTCAATTAAAAATTTAACGTTGCAATTTGAAAAAGGTATTGACTTGAATTATATATAAGTCGTTGGCGTAATTTTGTTATTATTTTTAGCTTAGATTTTGCTAGATCCAAAGTTCACCATCTCCAATTTTTTCAGTATCTCAATCTCACAAGGTTTGCAAAATTTTTGTAATATAAATGCTAATAATTTGAAAAGTAGGCTCATTCCTCAATTTGTTAATTGTACGTTAATTTTAGTGAAGTTGCAACTTTAGTTTGCTTTAGTTAATCTTGTTAAATGAAAAGTTTAGGCTCTTTTAATAATAAATTTTAAATAGATTCAAATGATAAACTTCAGATGCGTATAATTCCGTCAAAGCTTGAGCTGTAACTGTGTATTCTATTCCCTGAATATTTGCATAATAAAAAACACTATATATTACAACAACACTTCCTAAATGTGTTTAAACACTTTGTTTTGCTAAAAATGTCTTGCAAGATTGTACATACTATGGAAAACGAAATAATCGTAATCATCTACTAAAACAGTACAGGAGAAAATAAACTAAAAAGTTTTGAAATTTTTAGTCTGTTAACAGGCATGTGAAAGTTTTTTAAATTTTGTTGAGCATATTTACTTCAGATTCCGTTTTCAGTTAAGGTTTTTGAATTACTAGAAATTTTCTTTGTTTGTTTTTAATGCTTTTTCCGTTGACTTGATAAAGTTGATAAAATTATTTATTTAAAAGTTGTTTTAATTTTGAAATCTAAGAATCCACAGACCAAATACGTAATTAGTTTATATACCAAATATTAAGTACTAGCAAGCAGATAGCAAGTATTTTCAAACGATTTGATGCAACCAATTAAATTATTTATTACCTTCTTTATTCTAACAATTTTTTATAATCTGACTTTATGGTCGATAGGTTTTAATTTTTATAATATAAAAAGATGTACCGTAGATTACAGTACCAGTAATGAATGTATTGACACAATTGTAAGCTTGCCTTCTGATCCAAATGTAATTTGATGCAGATTTTAATATGAAGAAATACTTCTAATTTTGTCAGCAAGGGATTTAATTTAATTTATTTTGTTTTGAAATATTTCGAAATATATAAGCCTGTGCTTTAGTGACAGCAGAAGCTGGATAAGTATTACTTTTAGCTCCACACACAGCCAAGCTTACGTATATTTCATTCGTCAACAAAAATGGAAATGAATAATTTTAAAAGAAATGAAATCATTTCATGTCGTCGACACAAAAAGTAAAATATTTCAAAATATTTCGACACAATGCCAACACTGTATACGCAGAACTACTCTTAGAACGCGACACTTTTTATTCGCGTTTTTAATGAGTATTTAACTTTCACGACATTTATACATTTTCCATGATTGGTTATAAAAATTGTTAGAGATCCATTAATCGCAAGTTATTTTCAGAAACATAGATAAAGTTAAATTTTATTCAAAAATTTTCGGAAACAGTTTCGAGCAAGAAGTGTAATAACCTGAGGGTTTTTTTCACTTTATTGTCTTGGCATTCAAAATTAATTTCAGATTTACCACATCGCATCTCTTATATTAGTTTTCCCTTTTCTTTTGCTTATCTGCAATTGCGTGCTTCAGTCATCTTTATCTCCGCCTTAAATATTAAAATTATCTTATAGCTTTGTCTCTATCAAGATTACACTTTTTTATAAAAAATGTTTTGGTTTCTTACTTCTAGGAAGACTTCGAATTCAGAGCCATAAAGTACATCAAATTTAATCAAGTTCTGTCATAGTAAAACTAGAAGGAATCTGTTGGAAAGGATGTTTGAATGCAAATTTACCATTTTTTATTAATTTTCTTTTTAAATTCAATTATTGTAATTAGATAATTGATCGCAATGAATTGTATAAATCATTGCGATCAACTATCTTAACCTTAATTATTTGCTAATAAGTTAAACTCACTTTATCAACTTTGTACTCAATCAGCAATCTATCTTGTCCTGCGTCATTAATAATCATTTTCATTTCAACAAGTAGTTTTATATCAGTTTTTACATGAAATTTTTACAACAATGCTTTTCTTTTTAATAGATAACCGATCAAAGTTTGAAGAATAAATACTTATTCCCCTAATACTTATTTTGTAAATTGAAGATTCGACTCCTGCAATAGAACATGTTGAATTTTAAAATAAAATGTATTATAAATACTCCGAAGCTGATTGCACTACAATTTCATATATTTGTCTTTTGTTTGTTTAGGTCGTTTGGCAAATAGGTTTGTTTTTTGTAAATTGAAAAAAGCAATTTTATTTGTATTGTGCAATATTGGCATGGGTAAGCGGTATTAAGAAAGGGCAATCCAGCTTGGTTCTCGCTTGTCCCTGTGTCTTGGTTTCCATTTAAATTTTTTTATTTGACATACATTTTTGTAAACGTAAAATAACTTTCAAATGCTGATACAGCTTTTGCTAAACCTGGTCCCGAAGTTTATAAACATGGTAGAAAATACGAAACACTGGGATTTTTTTTGTTTTACTCTGATCATTTGAATTGATACCGATTTGAGTAAATTATTATAAAAGATAGGCTTGTATTTATGTTTGGTGGAAATGCCTGAAGCTATGTATGATTATTAGAAAATTTAAAACATAAAATGATGTTGAACTAGGGATGCGTGTCAGTTCTAAGTTTGGAATCGAATAAAACCGACTCGTCGTTTTGTTTTTTGTTTGGCCTTGTCCGAATTGGAACCTATTTCCGTCTGTAACCTTTCATTTTTTCAAAGATTAGCCTCATAAGAGTTATGTTTGTAAGTGTGTGTTGTCAGGCAGTGATTAGGTGTTCTGTTAGGGTAGGCCCATAATGAATTCCGCACCTAAAGAAATCGACTCTAAAAGCCTATGTTGGAAAAATTGTTGGTTGGTTAAATTTAACAAACTGTTAAAAAAAGGTTAAAAGTAAATTCTGAAACCAATTCCAATGGCTTTATCTTACGATTAGTGCGTAAGCAACATTGTAACACCAAAATACCACCAAACTGATCGTTTTGACAAGAGCGTTTGAATTGTGGCTCTTGCAACCACGTACGTTGTTTCTGAAAAAATAACCTGCTGCGACCAATCAAATTGGCGAAAAATTAGCTAAAATTAACTTTTGGCCATACGCCAAACCTGTAAGCTTAAGTTGGCCGTAAATGACCCTGATGAGCTCAAATGAGTCAGGGTTGACCATTAGTTTTTGGTCCGAGGTAGAGAAGGGCAAAAAACTTCCAGAAAACTTCAAAGTTTATCAATTGAGAGGATCCGAAGGCAACTTGGCAAAATATTTGTAATTCTTTTACCCAAGCGTCTTTTGACGCCGCTAGAAAGTGACATTTAAATAATAAGAGAAGAAGAGTAAAGATTTTTACTATTTTATAGTCTCAAATACTTGCAATTGCATCAATCATGATTGCAGTATTTTAAAAAAAACGACTCTGATGGCAAGAAGAATGAAACATGTTATAAAACTTCAAGCAATATTGTCAGATCTCCTAATAAGAGATAAGTCAAACTGATTTTGTGCTGATTTTGTCTCCATAAGCATATTTAAGAATTATTTAGAATTTTTAGACCTGATTCTATCGACAAAAATCAAACTTCTGCTTTTACGATTTCAAAAACAGAAAAACAATTTTTTCTCTGTCAATGAAAACGGAGGAAATTTGCAAAAATACGTAAAAAAAGTCAATTTTGTAAACGTAGAAGCTCACAAAGAATAGCCATCTTAAAAAGAAAAGCTTCGGTTGGCAATATATTGTCCCTGTACACGACAGTTTTATGAAAAAGTTTATATTTTTGGTCAAATTACCTTTAAAGATAGAACTATTAAGAAATATGAACTTTGTGACATTTTTTAAAAATTGATGGGTTTATTTAGGAATTTTAAAAGAAAAAACTAAATATAAGGTCGAAGCCATTTAAATTCTTTTTATGAAATTTTATTGGATATGAAGATAGATTAACTTTGGTTGCTTAATGGTTCTTCTTTTTGATTGATTTCTTAACGGTAAAGAAACGGGGAGAATGTGAAGGCCAGAGGTAAATTTTTAATAGGTTTCACAAAAATGTCTTTAAATTTAAGGTTAATTTAATTCTACTTCCTTTCAATTCTTTATTTGCAGTCTTGGTCTAGCGCGTGACAGGTCAAAATAAATTTTGGACTTTCACCAATACATACTTAGGAAAGGATCTTTGGCAAGGCAATTTTGTATTTTCCAGTTTCTTACACTTTTCAATCCCAAAAGCGTCCATCAACTACTTTCAGAAGGGAAATACGTGTCCGCGTTGGTCAGCCCAGAAAATCAAGAACGAAAATGTCTGACTAAAATATAACTCACTGTCCACAGTTTTTTAACTTTTAATCAGAAACCTCCAGGTAATGTAAAGCTGGTTTTTAAACTAAAAACTGGAGAAATTATAAATAATGCAATGCCATTTTTGCACCAAACAAACATCTCAATCCAGATCGGTAGATCACTTATGTAAAAATGGTAATGAAAACGACCAAATAACGTTTTTTATTAAAATTTATTGTTTTAAATAATAAGATTTAGTCTTATTTTTATTCCAAGAAACAACAAAATACGCTCTAAATTGAATTTTAAAAAAATTCGATGCAGCAACTGACTTTCCCCGGTAAAACCACTTGTCCACTAAAAATTGTTCTTCAGAAAAAATTGTTTTTGTACGCTTTTCAAATTATTTTGAAGAACTGCCCATTCTGTGAACTGCCCCTGCTAGAGCCAATTTAGATTTATTGAGTCCAGGGCCCACGCAGCTCTAGTTTAGACACGGACAATTTGTGTTTATTTTAAAAACCCATACAGCTATACAGTTTGGGACCATCATTTAAAAAGAGATAAAGCAAAAGGTTGGAATAAATCCTTTGAAAACGACAGTAACGATTTTATCAACAATTCAGATAAAATTTAAAGCAGATTCAATGTTCTCTAAAGTAAAGTCAACAATTAAAGTTAAAGTTCAATGGTAGGATAGAGTTCCCCATGATAGATTTTAATGAGTAGGATTGAAGAAAATGGTTTCTTTTGGAGTGATTTTAAAAAATGTCGCTCTCGTTTTTCTGCAGTTTAAATTAATTTATCCGGCTGTTGCTTCCGTAATGAATAGATTTGGAAATATAAACTGAAGTAAGCTTTTCTTAATGATTTTACCTTTTAGAACCTTTTCCAGTACTTTTTTAACTCCACTCAATTGACAAAATAATTTCATTTGAAAATCTTTTTAAAACTTACGCATACCTGGAAACTGCATAAACTGTATATAAATCGGAAAGATTATGGTGACTGCGAAAACTATTGTGGTGGTGTTGCTAGTGTATAGCCAGTAACTAGCGTTAATTTAACCTCCAAATACTATTTGTTACGTAGAAACACGAATAGCATGATTCAGACATGGTTTGGATCTGTTTCATTATGATTTACAGGTATTACATTTTTTAATTTATGATGTCGAATTAGGCACAAATTGAAATTTTGTAATTTTATTCTCATAGCAAGTTAAAATTATTACGAAGTTTAAATTAGTACATTCTGCAAAAAAGACAAGATTTAAAGCTTGAGTGTACTAAGAATACTGACATTCTGCTTGCACTTTAGAAAAATAAAGTCCCAAAATTTAACAGAATGAAAGATGAAGGTTAAGGTCAATAGCATTAGAAAGAATATTACTTTTACAAATTCACAAATAATGTAGAGGAACAAAATTTACATACATTTATAGAAATATCTTATACTTATGTTGTTTGAGGCCGTTAGAAAGCGATGCTATAAATTATTAAATTGTTAATGCTTCGGATAACTTCCCGTATACTAAAGATTATTTTACAAAATAAGTAAATCATATTAAAAAAGAAAAATTTTACTAGAAAAAAGTAGGACACTGTCAAGTGTCGGCAGATATTTTAGCTACAAGGTTAACCTTGGCAACTGTTAATATTTTTTAAATAGAATTTATTGATTATGTAACTAGGTACACTGGCATTTTCATAAGATCATAATTTGCCATAATTTCATTTTCTTCAAAATAGAAAATTTTCCAGGTTTACTTGCAAAATCTTAATAAATCACTAGCCTGAAGATGATTAGACTTCACAATACACACTTTAGTTTCCATCAAGCATTTGCCTAATTACACTAAAATCGTTTCCCTATCAAAACTGTTTCTTTCAGGCTTATAACTTGCCCTTGCCCTCGAGTATTTCCTTTCCTAAAGTTAGTGTGTAATTATAAGAATGAAGCACAAACCAATGGAACTTGGGTTTTCACTATTCTTTTAAACTTGCCCGAGGATACTTGGATATTTTGTAAAAATGTAGCAAATCTTTATACTAATTAACTTCAACGATAATACAAAGTGTGCCATATATTGGATGATTTATTTAAATCCAGATACGCAGGATCTGTCGTTGTTATAAAATCTTAGAGGAATCGTGAACCCAAGTTATTCTGCAAATATTGTAATACCTATCCCAATGTTTTCATTTAATTTAACTTTGCTTGTAAAGAAACTAATAACCGGGACGCATTTTCAACTCTTATCCCGTCAATACTTTGTGATGAATATCTTTGTTGGCTTTAAAATCAGAAAAAAAAAGTTTTTGAAATGCTGATAGTTAAGTCAAGCTTACTTACGTCAGTGTACACCTTGCGGATTTAGTTTAAAAATATGCAAATCCTGTTCAAAAGTGACTAACATTGGTAAACTTGAACCGAGACATACCAGAGAAACCCGGGTTGCTACTACTAACATTCTAGTAAAAAAATTTAAAGCTAAACCTTTCTAGAAAAAGATAACGTTCACAAACAAAAGGTTGTAAAATGTCAATAAAAACGACTGTAACCAATTTGCCAACATTTCAATTTTAATGAAAAGTAGATGCTTCTGCACCTGAATGTTGAGATCAGTCAATAAGGTTTACTTTACTTTATGAGACTCGCTCCATCATCCATTACAACACTAATTTACTTTAAAAATTATTTAGCAGGCTATTTTGTAACAAATATTTGGGTTAAATTTATGCAGGTATTTAAAAAATACGTTCAGTAAAGTTCAGCCGAATTTATTTAATTTAGTCAAAATCTACCGTGTAAATCGCACTTTTGCTGGTTTTTGCTTCCTTTTTCTCACCTTATACTTTTTTTAAAGGTTCGCTACCTTTCCAAGAAATACCTTTTTTAAATAGCTATTTCTCCTATCCCTTCTATTCTATTTTACGCTAATGTTGTAAAACAAACGATTTTCATATGAAAAAACTTCTTCGAGTTAAATGTCGAGTTTAACTTTTCCATATATCAAATCTAACAAAATTTACTTGGAAATCTACGATTGCCCCAATATTTCCAACAGCTGGTAATATAAAACAGTGACAAACACGGACTACAACTTGACACAAAATATATTTTTGCCAGCTAGATTACGTACCTTTGTATCGTTGTGTCATGCTTACTTCAGTAAAGTTGCTTACATTTTTCAATGAATTGTTTCAAATACGTTGACTCCCGTAATAACCGGAAATTAATATACATGATTATGTTATTTCAGCCTCAGATGGAACCAAATCCAGCGAGTAACTTATACAAAACTAGCAATGGGACCCGATTCTGATAATCGGGAATTCTAGTGCGTGGTGGTCCAGTAAACTTTGTACATATGAAAA
>JAANSO010003792.1:0-10896 GCA_036507315.1 Lepidocyrtus fimetarius | reverse complement strand
TAAGAAAGTATATTATTTTGTTTAACCTTTGAAATGAATGGTTATGATAAAATCGAATAATTTGAACTCGATGATTTGTTATGAATTTTTAAAAGTCATGTCGTGTCAGTGAATTGTTCAGTTTTTGAATTTAAATGACATTAAATTATTGTTCGCCTGTCATCACTTTACTTATGCTAAGATACAAATGAGCCTCTATCTGCTTAGATCACCTAATTTCATTTTCAAATATTTAAAACTTGAATTTTCTCTTTCTTCTGCAATAACATTGTTTTGAGTAAACCTTTTGATCTTGAATGTTTAGCCTGCAATGATGATAATCATTAGTCACAGCATTCATTTGTCAAATTAAAGAAATTATAGAAAATTTACCAAAAATATGTCTTTAGAATTATTGACTACTCAATTTGCTGTCAAATCTGCATTTAAATATTGAAATTTCCTGCATTTTTTGGCTTTTATGACGGGAACATTAACTTAAAATGGAATAGTATTTGAATGAAAAGACCTGTTGCAAATGGGGTTGCGAAATCATTTAAATAATTTAGGAGAGGAATTTACGAAGCGCATAGCATGCATGAACCAAACAGGGACCCGAGACGAGGCGCCATTTTAATAAACTTTTGATAGACTGGAATTAAATTTCTGGTTATGCTCTATCAATTTAATTTGAATTTGTAGTTGGTAACCTTTAAACCTACGACAATTGCCATCTTAGAAATTAAGTAGGTAGCTTGCATTTAAAAAAGAGAGTATAAAATTACTTTCACTTTCAATTATTTAAAGTGCTACTTTATATAATTGATAACTTCAAAAACAATTTGTCTTGACAAGGGTAACAGCGCAGCTGCAGTCTTATCAGTTTTTGCAATTTGTAAGTGCCATTCCCCAGCAGCAACAACGCTGTTGCTATTGGTGTACAGTCGCCATAAATAACGTTTTAGTGATCAATTTGCAAATCTGCCAGTTCAATTAACATTTTAAAAAAATTGGCTTTCCTTTCAACATTGTGATACTGTCAAAATCGTATTGCAAAAATCCTCCCTCCTTTTGTTTTTCCTAATAAAAACATAATTTAATCATTGTTTGTGTTTTAAAAGGAAGCACGTTTTTGTAGTGCCAAATTTCTGTTGTGTAAGAGAAAGAAGAGCTGAGAATGGATGTCCGAAAAGTAAAACTTGTGAAAGTGAGCCGAAATTGGATGTCTGCGGCTCGGATGGATTGATCTATGAAAACGAGTGTGAACTCCGACTTATGAACTGCGGGTATGAAATAATTTCACTTCTTTCCTATTGATGACTACAGCGTTGATTTGTAATTTTTATTACAAGGTTTGCGATTTGAAAAAGAGATTCATCTTTGTCTTCCTATTTTGTAATTTATTAGACCACAAAAGTATTCAGTGAACAAAGTCTCATTTGAAAAATGTCGGGAGAAGGCGGAAAGGTGTAAAATCATTCGTTGTGGAAATAACTACGACCCGGTCTATGGCACGGATGGGAAAACTTATCAGAATTGGTGCACACTTCAAATCTCAACGTGCAGGTAGGCAACTTTTTAACTTTTAAAATGAATAAAGTAAATCCGAATACAGTTAAAAATAAAAGAAGTTACTAAAAATTATAAAGAATGATATTGCAAAACCGTGAAAAGTGGTTTACACGATAATTTTTATTTCTGATTAATCTACATTTAAACAATTATTTATAGATTTTATATTTATTATTTAATAGATACCTTGGTGGTCTAAAATTGTGTATTTTACTTTAGCAAAAATTATTGTTATCCATGCATCTAGGCAGACAACAACATAAATGCTTATCAATTAAAAAAAAAGTACTGAGCTTCATGTGGGAGCGCATCTCAAGTTCGTTACTCTTAACGGGAGTACTGTATTTACAGCTCAAAACTTCTCCATATAATTAAAAACTCATTTTTATAGACGTGGCTAATTTACACTTCGTGCTTAGCGCGTTACTTACAACAATAAATTAGGATATTCTAAACGTGTCAACTTTTCTTTTTCAAACATCACTCTTTTTACTGCCCATGGATAAATTATTTACATTACTTGTCATTTAAACAACACTAGGTATTTATTGAGTTTGAGTAGAGAAAGCTTAATTTTATGTCCCTTTGTTATTTATTTATTCCCTTCTTTCTCTCCCCTTGCTTGTTAATAATCCGTGTGGAGTTTAAATTTAAGTACATTTTTAAAATAATAATATTTCTGCCAAACAAAACATGCCTTATTTTCATGCTTGCTTAAACAAAATCATAATTTTTTAATTTTTAGCATTCATTTATGCCAGGAACAGCATCCAGATGGCACATTGGGGTGCTTGCACCAATTTAACAGCTCCAGAACGATGTGGAGACGCAAAACCTTGCCCAGAAGAAGAAGAGTCTGATGAGCCTGTTTGTGGCTCCGATGGCAATGTGTACGGGTAAAGAACTTTTTAATTAATATTCAAAAAGGAGGAGAAATACGCCTCGTAAAATTAGTTTTGGATATGGCTCGTTCATTATCAGCACTGAATAATTATTCTTTCAAATGCTTTTCCCAATTAAAACTAATTTTTTGGCAAGTGACGAGCAAGAAAGCTTGGGGACAATTTCATCAAATTTTATTTTTGCGAATAGAGATGAAGCGTGAGACGTGTGGTCAAAGAGTTGTGAGGGTGCCGCTGGAGCGATGATAAACAACCAAATTTTGCAACGCAGTTGGTGAAAGTCGTCGTGAATTTGTTTGTGGGTCAGATAACAAATTCTATCGAAATGAGTGCGAAATGCGCAACCAGAACTGTGGGTAAGTTTTATAAAAGTTATAAAAGTTTTAATGACTAGATATTTAAAGATTTTGCCAAAAAGAACGAGAATCGGGTTTCATACTGGTACTTAAGGAAAAGGAAAGTAAGTTTTGGCTTAAGCACAAGAACATTTAAGCCTTTCCTTTACTTCCTAAATGAAATTAATTGAAAGGGAAAGTCTGGAGTTTGTTAAAACTGTCTAGTCTTCAGACTGATATTAAATTTAAATCAGTTAATTAATTGCAATATTAATAGGTTTTGAGCTTTTGATTTTTGCTAAGCGAAGTTTAAAAAATATCTTTTATTCTTAAGCTTAACTAATTTCAAATTTTTGGCAAATCATTTCCGAAAGAAAGTTTTTGAAAGAGAACAAGCAAGTTATAATTTACAGCAAAATTTGCATGACAAACACTTTCATTCTATATCTTAAATCGACTAATTTTTCATATTATAGAGGTTCTTAATTTTTTGCAAAGAAATTTATTTTGTTATTTTCTAAGGTAGTTTATCTTCAATCTAATTGCAAAACAAAAATATACTCCAAAATAATAATTCCCTTAAAAAGGTAAAAAGGGGACGGAGAATTCTCCCACTTCTCATTTCCCACCGCTCATCTCCCACTATTACATTCTCCCACCTTTCTCATTTTCCACTTTTTTAACCTCCCACCAACCCTGTAAAAAGTATTTTTCTTACTACATTAGTTTTTCTACTGTCCACAGAAATAAAATATTATGATTACGCGCGAACAGTATAATAGCAAAATTACAATTGCATTAATATACTCGTGAAAAGGAACAACCTTAATAGAATATCTTTTAAAAATACTTATTTAAATTTTTGTGATGCTCCTTTTCTATTTCTCCCTACTTCAGAAAGCACATGTACGTGGTTCCTATTAAGCGATGTCTTCAAGCTTTTCAATTCCGAGGTTGTTCCCGAATGTGTCCAACGGAATTCGAACCGGTCTGTGGCACAGACAATAAAACTTACTCGAATAATTGCTTTTTAGAAGTTGAAAACTGTCGGTCGAGATTCTGGTAAGAAATACTCGTGTTTTAAATACGTCTCTTAAAATATTCTTTATCCATCATCCCACCCATTAATTTTTTAATGCATATTTTTGAATATTAACTTGCAATAAAAACTGTCAAGTTAAAAAGTATGAATATGAATGGTGTAACCTACGCTCATAAAATCTGCTCTAGTTTAAATCTTTTTCGTGCTATTTTTTTCTGGCCCAGAATATATTTTTCATAATTGCAAGTCATGTCTGGCAGTAGCATGACTATCCAATGCGTTATCTTTTGTTAGAGAATAAGACAAAGGAAATTATGAAGAATGGAAGATGAACTAAAATGTTTTATGTCATTTTCATGACGGACACAACAATAAATCCCGTTAGGTTCTTCCTCCCTAAAAACAATGAAGGGTGAAACAGTACTTGTTTGCAATAAGAAGTGTTTTAAAACCTTTTCATGTTTACAGCACCAAATTGCATTTTTCCTTTATCTAGCACAGTTTAAATTTATAATTTAATTATTATTCCAGGTTTTAAAAAGCATCACGGCAAATGCGGACATCCCATTCTTGAAGCGAAGAATTATTTGTACAGAAAATAAATTTCGTAATTATTAAACAATTTTGACTGGAAATAATAGTTTTAAAGGAAAAGATCTTGCATTATCTTTTTTGCTTTTTACACAGTTTTTATAATTTTGAAAGTGATGCTGCCTTTATTGAGCTGAAATATATTTTGTGATAGGAAATAACATGTGCAAGGAAAAATGTAATTAGGCTGTAATTAACAATGTTTTAGATGCTTTCAGTAAATATTTTATAAATTCCGTTGTTTCTTGTAATGCAATGTTTTGTTGTCGAATGATGTTTTAAATTTATAGATGATTTCGTTCAACAATTAGGTTAGAATGGTACTTGTTCGGCGATTTTCGCCTGAATTAGATATGAATGATTAGCACTTGCAGGAATATAAATTTTATGGATAGAGCTGTCACTAATTACTTTATAGCCAATTCTTGTAAATAATTTATGTTCCGTAGCTTGATTAAGTTATTGAGAGCAAGAAATAAATGAGTTTTGTCTTAATTGTTGTTAATTTTATTTCATTTTTTAATGTTTCACATTTTTAATTGTTCAGCTTAACTTTTCCTGTGCTTTCATTTACTTAATAGTTTCAGGAAAACGAAGAGGTAGAAAAAATATTTTTAAATGCAAATTTTACCTTTTGTTGTTGTAAATTGTAATTTTTGATGTTTCATTGTTGCAGAAACTTTATTGTTGACTGTTGTTTTTCATAAATTGTGTATGGATAATTGTTAAAGTTAACAAAGTTAATAAAATAAAAAATTGGTGTAAAACCCGATTTTAAGTTTATTTTGAGCATAATTGGGTCTTTATCTTTCAACTTTGCCGGTACCTGACGTAAGGAAAACGTCCAAAAATAAAAAAGTGAACTTTGCCCTGTATTTTATTATTAGATAAACCAATTCTTAAAAATTCTACTTCAGAAAATACGCGTACAAAATTCTTCCCAGTTAACAACATTGCTTAACCAATACGGCAAGTAGATAAGGGAATTTGGAGACTTCTTCCAGCCCTTACACAGGTTTATATGGAGCATTTAAAATGTTATTTAAGTAATTTAAAGAGAGAAACTTGAAATTCATTGGCAGTACTTGTGCATTCCATCAAAGTTACTAATATTCTAATACTTTCAACACTGTCCGTGATTTCTTGAATGCACTCTTCTTGTGTTCTGCAAAAAGGCTCAATTTTCTAGTAATGCTTCAGACTATAGCAATTTGAATATTACTTGCAGTTATGTTGTTAACTTATATATAAAACGGTCGACAAAGGAATCACTTGCATTACATTCTACCCACCTTGAATTAAACGTAATCACATGAACAGTCGGTAGTTCTTGTGCTGAGTCCAAATTATATTAAAACTAGTGCAAAATTAGGAAAATTTTGTGCAAACTTCAAGATTACTACTTAAAACATGTTTTAGGATCTTATTCTTGAGAGGTTTTGACTGTTGCATACACTTCTGGGTGATATTATTTAATTGACATTAAACAAAGATCAAAGACCTATTAAATTGAGATTTCAATATTTTTGTAAGAAAGAAAAGGGGCTTGCTAGTCTAACCTCGAAAATGTGAGAAGACAGCAGGCGCCAATGACTTCTCTGGAATATTTTTCATGCATCTTTTGGATGTTATACGCTAAATTGTTTTTCCTGTAAAATATATTAACTTGCTGTAAGCAGATTTTACTCATCAACTTTATTTTCTATTTAACCCGTCAATTGAAGAAGCTTTCCTTAATATAACTTTCTCCATTTTAACGATCAAACGATCATTCATGAAAATTCAATTAATTTCCTTCTATTATTACAATGGCACGCTCGCCAAGAGACAACACGGCTAAGATTGGTCACAATTGTCACAGGAAGAGATATCTTTATCAGTGGATGGCTGATCACTAATTGCTTTACTTACCTTTTCCTGTTGAGTTTTCATTTGAGACTTAATCGTTTCCAGAAAACGGATAAAGATAGAAAAATATGTTTATATGCAAATTGTAACCTCTTGTTTTTATTGCGGTTGTAAATAAATTGTTTGATGTTGCATTGCTGCAGAAATAAACTTGTTGACCGTTGTTTTCAAGTATTAATTGTGCATTGTTAATAACAATTAACAATGTTAACAAAATAAAAAATTAATAAACCGTCGTTTTTATTTCCGAATGTGTTTTTGCTACAAATATTTCGCAGATTAACTACCGCTTCCTGTTAATTTAGAATCTTTGTTTCACTTTTATAAAATGAATTGAAAAATTGCATGAAAATTAAATATTCCTATAAAAAGTTTGACCAGTTTTTTCTTCAATTGAAAGAATTAGATTGTATATTAGACCGATACTTAAATACGGTTAAAATAAAATTACAGATAGAACTATTTTCAACCTAAATTATAAAGTAAATCTCTAACGTAGGAAATATTTAACCGGAAAGAAGGACTTCAGTCATGTGCTAGGTGGAAACATTCCATATCTACTTGTACAATTGTCTTTGTTCCAATGTTTTTTCACAACTTTTCGTTTAAGATAACCTTGAAACGGATCTTTATATTTCAAGTTTTCCAGTAGTTGATGTAGCAAAAACGCTCCAAAATAAAAACCTGAGTCATTTTATAAATACATAAATAAGATTTTGTAAGGATGATGTGTTTTACAATGACATTTTACCTTCTCAACTTCAGTGAGTAGAAGCAGAAAGTTCTTCCCAGCTATTTTTTAAAATCTTTGTAGTTCCAACCTTGCTTAACCAATGCAGCAAAAAGATCAGGGAATTTGGAAACGTCCAGTCCTAATTAACCAATTAAAAAGGGCAAAATTGAAATAATTAGTCAGTACTTGTCCATTCCATCAAAATTACTTCCTATTCCAATGTTCTCAACACTGTCCGTGATTTCCTTCATNTAGTCAGTACTTGTGCATTCCATCAAAGTTACTTCCTATTCCAATGTTCTCAACACTGTCCGTGATTTCCTTCATGTACTCCATATGTTCTACGAACAACAAACTTGCTTGACAATTTTCTAGCAATATTTGATATTACAGAATTGAATATTACTTTCTGCTGGGTTACTTGAAAGTCTTACCTATAACATGCTATGCTCGATAGAGGAGTCACTTGCTTTGCATTTTACCGTCCTTGAGTCTAACGTAGAAATGACCAGTCCATTGTTCTTGTACTTAGAAATTAGTGGAAAATTACGCAAGGTTTGTTTATTTTATGTAAGTTTACACAGTACTATTTACATCAATTTTAGGATCTTACTATCGTTGAGATTATTTTTACTGTCGCATGTATTTCTTGCTATAATTATCTAATTTCCATCAGGAGAAATATAATATTGGAACAAATCTATAGTAGCAATATTACAACATTTTCCTTTAGAAAGAAACGTGGCTTGCTAGTCTAACTTCCAGGATGAGAGAAAGTAAGGGCTGCCAATCACTTTTCAAGAATATCTTTCATTGCATCTTCTGAAGTGTGGGATGCATCCATAATCATTCCCAGTCAACTCATTTCCCACAACACATCCTAGTCTATCCCAAAACTTTATTTTAAGCACACAAATGACTTTAATTCAATCAAATGTTTCACCTTCCGATATTTCCTTCTATTCCTTGGTTGTAAGGCAACACACTCCTGATGTTATTTGTGCGGTCAACTTTTTAATTGTTTATTTAAAACTAAAGCATTTTTATTGACAAATCAATAACAAAATAGCTTAACTACTTAATGGTTAGTACGCCACGATTAAAAGTGGACATTTAAACAACAGCAGATCATGCAATGTCGGTTTTCTAGAATAAGGCAGGAAGTTAATTAACAGGGTTCCGATTTTGTTCTTTATGTGCTCAGAATTTGTACGCCTTACTTTCCATTTTGTACATTTGATAGCAAAACCTAGCTAAAGGTATATTCTCCATAATGCTGTTGCTGGATAACCCACATAACATATTTTTTAATAAAAACAAACTTTGTACTAAATCCACTATTAAATTACAACTAAATCCTTTTCTATTTGCACATTTCATAATTACACTATATTTATAAGTAATATTTTTCAATTCGGTTCTTTGTACGATAAATTAAATTTTGACCGTACAAAGTACATTCCTTAACAAAAACTAAATTATGAAATTCACAGATAAGATACAACCAAATAAAGATTGTTCAATTCATATTCACAAGCTTTATAATTCAGTTTTATTGGTTTTCTCAGTCAGTATAAACAGACCTGTTAACTAATGTTTTTCGCTTCAACAGTTAAAAATGTTAACGACTAAGCAGTCAGGAAAACTCGAAATTTGATATTTAAAATTTAATACCATTTGCACACGAACCAAGCCCATTCCAACGTTTCCGAACTACTCTTACAACTCCAGAATCCCCTTAACGAACAAGTATTTCGGTTATTAATACCAGATAATAATCCGCGTATTTTATTTCGTTTTAATTTAAACAATCCTATTTTGTATGATTTATTTGGACAATGAATCAATGGTTAAATTCTCTTCCTTCTATTCTCACAAAGCCACGCTTACAAAGACACAGCGCGGCGTTAATTAGATTGGTCACAATTGTCAAAGGATGAAATAGCTTTATAAATGGATGACTGATCACTAACTTCTTTGCAGTCATTCAATTTTGTAAAAATATAATCATCCTCCTACTTCAAATAAGTTGTTGGTTAGCAGAGATGCACGAGCCTTGTTTTAATTGTTGATTTGATTTTGATATTTTTTCACTATTTTTAATCGTTTAGCTTAACTTTATCTATGTTTTCTTTTCTATTTAAAAGAATCAGAAAAACGGGAATAATGAATTGCTATTTTTATGTTGCATTGTTGCAGAAATATATTTATTGACCGTTGTTTTTCAAATATAAATTGTGCATTGTTAAGAACAAAAAAAAACAAAATTTTTAAAATTGTTTTTATTTTTGAATGTTTGTTTCATGTCAATGTTTATAGATCAAAATCCACAATGAGTTGACATGTGAATTATTTGCTATGACCTTATAAAATATCCTTGAAATGAAAACAAAATACTCCAATAAATTTATTATTATTTTTCATTCCATTAAATAATAAGGTTTTATCCCAGTGTTTTTTACAACTTTCCGTTCCAGATAGCCTTGAGTTGGATCTTTATCTTTCAAGCTTTCTCGTACCTGATGTATGAAAAACGCCCCAAAATAAAAACCTGAGTCTTTATATAAATTCAATCATCAGGTTTGTCTCGGAACCAGATTTTACAATTAAATAGTCAGTACTTTTCATTCTATCAAAGTTGCCTCTTTTTTCAACGTTTTTAACACTGTCAGTGATTTCTTTAATGCACTCCATGTGTCCTGCAAAATAGCAAAAACTTTAATTAATTTTCTTATATGGGATGAACTAGACTTGATTATGATTTCCTGTTTGAACAATACAAATCTATTACAAGGTCGATAGAACAGTCACTCGCATTACATTTTACCGTCATTTAGTGGAACGTCACCATGACCAGTCCGTTGTTCTTGCACTTTTAGAAATTAGTGCAAAATTACGCAAGTTTTGATTACTTTTAAATTAATCTGTCATATTAAAATAAAGACATTTAATATAGAAAGTAAAAGTGGCTTGCTAGTTTAACCTCCAGAATGTGAGAAGACAACGGGTGCCAATGAATCCGGCATCTTCTGAAGTGTAGGATACATCCACAATCATTCCACGTCTTTTCTTTTCCCAGAATACATTCCAAACTATCCATAAATTTAAATTAAAGGCTTGTGCGTGTGGTTCCTTAATGCGTTTGTTTTTAAGATTAGTTTTGAACTGTCTTCAAAACCCTTGGTCGATCTTCTTGTTTGTCTGTTTTTCATTAATTATTTCGACTAGAACACAATATAAAATACATGCAGGAGGAAAGTGAAATCTTACAACTGTGACTAGAATTACTTACTAGAATGCTTTTAATTGATGTTTATGAGCATTGTGAAAGTGCAATAATGGAAATCTTTGTAATTCATTTCATTAAAATATTAAAAGAAAATTTAGTGACTTTAAATGAGTTTTTAAAATTAGAACTGTCTTTTAGCAAAATCCTGTAGCCATCTGCTTGTGTGTTTATCATTCATTAATTACTTCTGACTTTTCTGCTCCTTCTTTAGCCCTGACCCCTTTTCTTCAAAATACAAAATCAATTAAGTATTTAGCAAAATAAGTCAGTGTTGAAGGTAAAGTTAAGGAAACCTTTTAGTGAAACCCATTGAAGATTTGCTATTGCATATCACAAAGAATCTTTGAAAAGATCGTTTTTACAAAACAAATGCTAATTATTTTACTAATAATAATTTTATTGAAATGGAAAACGGATAAAGAATGGTTTAAAAAGGTTTGATTACTGTCAGTCAATAACAGAAATTTTTACTCTTATAATCTATCTGGAATTGATACTAAAAAAGACCAACTAGTTCAAAATCAGAATTATTTGCGTGACTTACT
>JAANSO010003791.1:0-10898 GCA_036507315.1 Lepidocyrtus fimetarius | reverse complement strand
TATACAGCTCGTGTCGGTATTTGGGTCTACCACTATGCCAAATTGGTTCAAATTGTTACGGCTTTTTTGAGTTTTCGTGGAAACGGACAGACAGACAATCATACCGATCTCATGACTAGCTTTTCAAGCTAGTAATAAACTTTAGAAATAGTAAATCTTACAAAACATATCTCTCAAAAATTATAGAAAACAAAAAGAAAACAAATCTTTCTACACCTAGAATCTTCAATCTGCATAGAATTTTCCATAGTTGCTAAAAAACCGGGCTAGTTTTTGATAACATTACAATTGTAATGTTAAAATTGTGGTTGTTTAGCAACCATGGAATTTTAAATATAAGATTATTGGAGCTAATGTTAAGCTTTTAGATTTTAATATATGCATACATTAAGAAGTTAACTAAGAGATTGAAATTTCACTGGAGAAAGTTTTATCAACCTGAGCAGATTCTATTTCTACAGAAAATGCATTTTTCATACCACAAGAACAAAGAGATGAATGCATTCACTTCACAAAGTATCTGATTTGGATCGAATCCTGTAGGTTTTAGGAGGGTAAAAATTTGCTATTCCTTTCCATATAATTTTTCATTTCATGTATTCTGGTATAGCTTTTTTGCCATTAACATCTGACTTGTGAAGCAAACATTGGCTTTGACTTTTGTTTTCCTAAATGTGGAATGAATTAGTAAAAAACTGATTAACTTTTAATTATTCACTATTTACCCAATTTGTGCAATGTTGAGTGGTAAAAATGGCAACTAATTTAACCTGTTTAATTTGTTTTAAACCGTCAACTTCCAATACTGAAGATAACAAAGCCTTGAAAAAGTTTTTAAAGTTGTTTGCAAGATATTTAAATTGTAAAGAAACTTCGGAAAGTAATCAACTTGTGGAGAGGTTTGTCAACGAGAATGTATTGGGCGTTTGTGAAAATTGTGCAAAAATTGTGGAGTCGTTTTGTACTCTTTTTAATCTATTGGAAACTACAAAGCTTCAGTTAAATTTGAAAGTTTGGGAACTGGAGAAAATCTTTCAAGCTAATCTCCAAAGTCAGATTCAAGATGACCTGTTCATTTGGGGTATCGACACAGACGAGGAAGAAATTTTGATTGATTGGAAGCGAAAACTGGCCAGAGAATGTAAGCTAATTAAAATGACTTAATTCGAGACACAGTAATTAATTAAATACTTAATTGTGACTTGTTTAAAATGTTTCAGGCAATCAAAAACGGTTAAAATCCTTGCCAAGACTTCAACTTCCAAAGGAATTGGAGCAGCCTAGCAGAACCATATCGCCAGGCTCAGCTTCATCTTTGGAAGTTACCATTTCGGGATCTAAACCTCACACCTGTCAGCTCTGTTCCAAAAACTTCTTCACCGCTTCCCTCCTTTCCTGGCATTACAGAAAGGAACATGATAACATCCCAGGAAAATGCAACAATTGCGGAAAAGTTTTCCCAAGACTTAGCGATTTGACGCGACATCATCTTGCAAGAGTTTGCTGCCCCAAAGAAGGCAAGAAACGTTTGGAACGATTATTTCCTTGTGACGTGTGCGGCAAGAAGTTCACATACAATCGGAGTCTTTCAGAACACAGGAGAAGACGACATGAAGGACTCCGTTATGAATGTGGTTATTGTCCTGAAACGAGGACGTGGAGAGTGGAAATGAGTAATCATATCAAAACAAGCCATGTAAACCCTGAAACTGGTACTCCCCTTCCCTACAAGGTGAAAATGGTCAAGATAGGAGCAGTGGAAACGGAAGTTGAGTCCAAATCTTCATCAAAGCGTTATTCTTGTAATATTTGCCACGCCAGATTTGCAACCCGTTCGGGAGTTATTCAACACAAGCGCTCAAGACATGAAAAGGTTCGACACAAGTGCCCATTTTGCCCAGCCCATTTCTCTCGGAAGCGGAATGTGAGGCTCCATACGGAAAGGGTTCATCATCGACAAGTAGATAGTCGCGAAATCGAAACCGGGATTGATAACGGTGAAGATTCAGAAACTGCAATGGATTTGGAGGACATTAATGAAGCCCAGTTTAGTTCTCAGCCAGAAATTAAAGTGTTCAGTACCCCAACCGTTGGTTCGACACAAGTGCCCATTTTGCCCAGCCCATTTCTCTCGGAAGCGGAATGTGAGGCTCCATACTGAAAGGGTTCATCATCGACAAGTAGATATTCGCGAAATTCAAAGCGGGATTGATAACGGTGAAGATTCAGAAACTGCAATGGATTTGGAGGACATTAATGAAGCCCAGTTTAGTTCTCAGCCAGAAATTAAAGTGTTCAGTACCCCAACCGTCACTTTGCCCAGTTCCAGAATTAAAAACAGTTCGAATTTAGAGGATGCCAACGCTGGTAGGCTCCATTGTGATATTTGTGGGAAGCTATTTCGTGATAAATACAAAGTAAAAGCGCATAAACAGCAAATTCACGAAGGGATTAGATATAAATGTGGATATTGCGAAATACTTTTGATTCACAAAAGTGATGTCAACAGGCATATTAAGAACCGCCATGGTCCACTTCCTGTTAAGTGTCAAACCATCAAAGGCCCAGTTCCAAATGTGGATGATCTTTCAAAGAAGGCTTTTTCTTGCAATATATGCCCCAAAAAGTTCACAAGGAAGAATTATTTAAATCAGCATAAGAAAATTGAACACGAAGGGCTTCGATATAAATGTGAGTACTGTGACCTTACGGTAACAACACCTAGAAGTGTTCGAAAGCATTGTTTAAGCGTTCACAAAGATCCATCTACGGGGAATCCTCTTCCAGTTAAATACACAGTTTTGAAGAAACCATTAGGTAAGCAATACTTAATTCAATTAAGTTAATTTTATTTAATTAAATTCGTATTCACACTTTCTTTCCAACATTTTTACGAGAAATTTAATTATTCCAGGTAATAAAAAACCTCCAACAAGCAATAAAATCTCGACTACAGCCGGCGAAGATGAAGACTTGCAGGACTCACTCAATGAAACCCAGGATGTAAAAGTCTTCTCTGCTCCAACTGTCTCCCTGTCCAGTTCCAGAGTTGAGGAGGCGAAGCCACAAAATTCTAAGACTGAAGAAAACACAAAAGGATTTCCTTGTGAGGTTTGTGGGAAGCTATTTCGCGAGAGAAAGAACTTAAACGTTCACAAGCGAAACATTCACGAAGGGATTAAATTCAAGTGTGGATATTGCCGGGCAATTTGCACTGATAAAGAAGACATTAGCAAACATTTAAATATCAGCCACAGCTCATTTCCTGTTAAATTCCACGTTGTCAAACCCTCCAAGCTACCCTCCCGTTTGGATCTTTCGAAAAAGAAATTTCCCTGTGATCTTTGCAACAAAACGTTTATAAGGCGTACACACTTGCAGGAGCATAAAAGTGGGGTACACGAAGGAGTTCGATTTAAATGTGATTACTGTAAATTCACAACAGCTAGAGCAAGAAATTTCCCAAATCATAATTTAGTTTCTCACCTGGATCCTTCAACGGGGAGTCCTCTTCCGTGCAAGTACACAGTTTTGAAGAAACCAGAAGCTAATCTTACCGGAAGTGAAACCTCTCAAGAACCTGTAAGCAAAGCAGAAGATTTCCTTACGTTCGATACTTCATTTAACGTGGAGGGGGAAGAGTGGGACGAAGTTAAAATAGCAGTTTCATCAGAAGAAGAACCTTTATGAAAAGGGAAGATATTTCTTGATTAAGTTCAATTAAACAAGTTACATCGTAAAAGTCGTTTTTTAACAATTAATTAATGACCGCGTCTCACTCGTATAAGATTTTATTTATAAACCAGTTATAATAAACGTAAGTAAATTAACTACAAATTGTAATTAAAATAATTTAATGCGAAGAAAAACAAAATAAATCGGTTTTAATATTAAATATTTTGACATGAGCTTATTAAATAGTTAGCTTATAATTTTCATTAAAAATCGTTTTGGGCGGGTCAAAATATAAAATGGAAAATGCTTTGCAAATGGAACTCCATTAAATCCAATTTAATTAGGTATTGACAAATTACCTTCCAAAAATAAATGTAATATCAATATCCTAAAATGAAAAAGTCTTTGGCATATCAGTCATCATAAGAAATGGATAAGCACACGCAAAAGACTTTCACTCCAGTTTACAACTTCAAATCACTTACTTTCTATACCACCCTATTCCATAATATTTTCCCCGTTAGTCGTCCTGTACTGGAATGGGATCCAAAATCAGAAAAATTTATTACATTTGGGGTATTCTCAAGACGATATTGGCTCTGGTATTTTAACGTTTTCCTCGCAATTGGAACAATCGGTTTGAGCTGTGGATTTTACGTTATTAAAGAATCGTTTTATAAAAGACTCAACTTGGTAAACGGGATTTTATCTTTTGTCTGCGGTTTAATTCTTGCACTGCTCTGCTTTACTTCCGCTTTTTTCATAAATTACGTAACCGATTTAATTTCTGGGATTAATCAACTTGCGAAAATTCACAGACAATCAGGTAAAATGTAAAATTAAATAAAATAGTTACGCAAACTTTAAAAGTTATTTTTTTATTGCAGAATACTTCGCCCTTTGTGAATGCAGCCGCAGCAAAGTCAAAACCTATTTGAATTCTTTGAAAAATGGAAAATATGCTCAATTTCGATCCAAGTTGGTTATCTTGGCTATGTTTTATTTATTTTTGTATTTCTTCCTGCCACAGTTTATTTTAAGGCTGACCCATTCCACATCGCAGTTACAAGATTTTTTCCTATTTGCCCTGATAACTCAAATATTTGTCATGTTTTTTCCTTAATAGCTCAACAAACATTGCGAATTTACCTTTGTTTTGCCTGTGTTTACGAATCCTGTCAATTCATCGCGCTCTACACTACTTTCATAATATTAATTCTAGAATTGCANATTAATTCTAGAATTGCAAGGAAGGTGTCTTCAAATATTAAATAATTGCTTTAATGAAGATCTCGTTTTTATGAAATGGTACAGAATGTATGAAATTGCACAAATTCAGATAAAACAAACAATTTCTTCGTTTTTTGTAATTATTTTTGCATTTGCTTTTATAATTTTTGTGAGTGCGAATGTAACAACAATTAAATTTTTTGGGGAGATGCCGCTAACGGTTTATTGGATGTTTCCAACTTGCTCCCTCATAGACGCGTTTTTCATCGATTTGATAATGCAACTTGTGGAACAGGGGGTTGACTTCAATCAAGACATTGTTCGCCGAAGGAGGTTAAAATGCAAACTTGAATTTTTTAAAGAATTGCATTCCTCACAATTAAGCAGAAAAGTTTTAATAAAAAGGATGATAAGCACGAAAGTGATTGGTTTTTCTTTTGGGTCGATATGTGGATTTAATAGGGAAACGAAAAGGTTATATTTTTCTGGGATTTTGGATAGGACTATTGATTTCACCTTGTTTGATTTTAGCTTAGCATTCTAATTAGTTTTCCTTCTTTAATTCTAAAAATGGAATACAACTACGCAAGGAAAGGTTTAATTTGTAAATTTACTTTCAGATTTGTTAAATACTGAATAAATAGTAGAAACTAATGTGAAGTTTGAGTAAATAAATTGGCAAATAAAGAAACTTATGCAAACTTTTCCCAAAATGTCACTAATTATTAATTTTTATTATCATTCATTTGAATATTTTGATAATCTTATGCAAAATAATATCCTCTTCATTAAATATTGACAGAGCACTTTCTCTCACTTTCACCGCTATTTACTTTCTTCTTCATTTATTCACTTAATGGAAAAAACGACATCAACTTTTACTTAAAACGAAGAAATAATTTGTTCCAATCTTTGGCCAATGTCAGTCGTCATCAGTACTTTTCGCATTTTCAGCAAGGATTGCCTTTCATTTAATTAATTTATGCAATGAAGCAATCCCAATTAAATTTAATTCCATATTTTGTTTTTGCTTTTTTTATAATACCAGTCCAAAGTAGTCAATTTCCATCTTTCCAAAACTATTTTAGCCATTTTACCTTGTATAATCCCCCTCCAATTAAATTAAATTTATTTAAACTTAAAGAAAATCAACAATGCGTCCACATTTTGAATACTTTCAAAGATTTCAACCTTATCTGGGATGAAACTCCCTTAATACTTCGTAAATCTATCACAGCCTTGCTGTACTCCCATCATAAGGATCGATATACGGGAAGAAAGTTGGTGTTGGAGATTCCCAACCTTCCCGTAATTGGCTGGACAAATCGTTTGGAAGTCTCCAACGAAAGCACCCGTACCTGTCTCTACACAACACAGAAATCCAGAACAAAGAAATTGACCACCTGCGGCTTCATAAATTACTACAACTTTGCTATAAACACGAAACCTTGGAACTGTGAAGTCCGGATTGACTTTTACCCGCCCAGAATTCAAATGGAAAACCGTAATCTTGAACTTGAATCCTTCATCTATCGTACCTGGTACTATCCATTTGATAAAACAGGAAAGCCCTCGCGAATTCTACAAAATGTCATAGTCACTGACCAACCTGCCATCAGAATACTTTTAATTCCAAAAGTAAAAGAAAATCCTTCATCTGAGGTTCAAGATATAATTCAGGAATGGATAAAGCAAGAACAGGATGATGAAGAATTTACATATATGCAAAGTAACGAGCCAATTTCAAAAAATTCTGTTTACTTCATAGCGGAGCTTTTTCCCTCTGAAAACAATTTTGCAGTGGCTTCTTTTAAAAAGCTCACCATTTCTGTTAAAATCCCTTTCAATCAATCTATTCCAATTACTTCAAAACTTTCTTTGACAAACCTCAAGCCAGAAAATGTTTCGGAACACACCAAAGAACAGCTAGTTTCCAGTCAAGATTACTTCAAAGTCCAAGATTACAGCATATTCATCAATTTTTGCGAAGAAAAACAGCTTCTGACGCGACTTTTCTTTCCCTTTGGAGGACACGGAGTAAAGCAAGACTCGGAAATTTTGAAGAAATTAATGGCCTATCTAATATTTGACATTTGGAGATCACTTCTTGCAAACCAAACATATTTTGATCCACCAGGACGAATCTGTAGAAACGGCCTGTTGGAATCTATTCCATCCCTGAGGCAAAATAAACACACGGAATCCAACGTAATTCCCACATTAATCCACATCAAAGGCAAGGACCGTCAGCATCAACTCCCCCTGTACATTCCCGACCCATTGAATGGTCTCCAGTTGGTCACCTGCGGCTTCAAAGGAAGGGATCACCTCCTCTTCGAAGAATTCCTGAGTATTTACGACACCTACGTGTGGATTATCTTACTTTTCTCTCTCACAGCTTTAGTAACAACCTGGCAGAGCTTTTCTGTAGGGACGAAAACAAACAAAACGATAAGCCTAATGAAGGTACTTATCGAGCAAGGGGATCCCTTTCCAGAGGGGACATTCTCCACAGGAAAGAACCGTTTCTTTCTGGGAATATTTTTATTAATGGCGATTGTTATTACAAACGGGTATAAAAACACGAATGTCTACAATATGATAACTCCAAGGGAGCTGGAACGTTATGAATCTCTACAGGAAATGATTCAAGAACGGTTTCAAATCTTTCTGGCTACTGACTACTTCTCTGTATATTTATCAACACTAAAGGAAATCAATTCAACGGGGAAATTATTTAATAAAAATATGAAAATGACTGGGCATTCAATTAAGAATAAAAAATATTTTTTGATGTTATCAGGACTTTATTTTGGAGGAGGTCAAGCGCGTTTTGAATTATACGAAACTGACCAAAATTTAAAGGATGACGCGCTCCTATACAACCACACAGGTTTAAGTAATCCTAAATATATACTACCGAAGGCGGTAAATTTATACATTTCAAAATTTGCAAGTCCAGATTGGAGAACAAGATCTCTTTCAACGGAAAAGGAAGAACAGATTAAAAAATTGTACTTGGAGGAGGAAGAATCCTTTCAATTTAAGAAGCTAAGCAAATGTAATAAAACCGCTTTGGTTCTCCCTCCAGAAAAAGCAAAGCAATTTGGGAGGGTTTTGCACAAAAATGGAGGGAATGTCGTGAAAAAGATGTATTTTGCTGTGGAACACCAATTCTCATTCAAGGGGTTGATTACTCCGAAGATTATAAAGAGGGTTGCAAGGTTTAGAGATTCTGGGGTGGTGGAATGGTGGGGGAAATGGTTTGAGTATCTTACAGAAGTTACAAAACTGCATGAAAAGGACACATTAGGAAATGAAGTGGAGAAAGTGGACGCGGATGCTCCAAAAAGTGCGGAAATCGATGGAAACATTGTTGTCGTGTTTGTCCTTTTAATTGTGGGGATAATTGCGGCATCAATTGCTTTCTCCTTTGAGATTTATTCCTCTGTTCTAAGCTTTTTTAAATCAGGTTTTCGAAGAATAAAAAAGCTTTGTCAGAGAAAGTATAAACAAGGGATTGTTCATTAAGTAGACAATTAACATCTGAGATGACAACAGAACAAAGTAATTAAATAAGAAATTAAATTTACAATTAAGTTGTACATAACCTTTCGTGTGGATGATTCATAATGATTTTGTTTGTGGAATAAACTTATAAAATTTTATGTACCCTTATAAAATATGTAGCTTAAAATTACTAAACATACAGATAACATGCAGATAAGAATTGTCATGTACTAATTGTACTATCCCAAAATAAATTAAACAATTTGGGAGCACTGAGGCTGTTGAAGTTTATTTATTGCTAGCATTCTATAGAAATTAATAGTGAGCTTCTATAACAAACTATACTCACGTGAACAAGGTTTGCATTGCAATTATTGACCGAACTTTTTCAGACGAAAATGTTTCTGCTAGTTTGCACTTTTTGGTACGGTACATCAACACAATGCTAGATTTCACTAAAATATCTTATCAATTGCATCATAATTAACCCTTGAACTCTGTAATTAATCTCTTGAAATTCACTGAAATAAGATAAAGTTGATTGAAAACCAGCCAATTTGAAAATAATAAAATTGAAGCTAAATATTATAACCTTCTCGCACTGAACCATTTAGAAAGTTTTCGGACAATATTAATCTGTTTCAAACCTTCGAAAACAAAATTCTCTCGAAAAAAAAGAGAATTTTGTTTTCGAAGTTCAAACTTAGAAATAATTGGCCTGTAAAAACTTTTGTTTAGAAATTGGGTAAAATTGCAGACTAAAATTGCCACAAGCTTGTTATGAAAATAAATACTTGGAGAAACTTAGCAATGTAATAGTTAAAGGGATTTTCTAAGTAGTTTTAATCATTTTTTGTAGTTATTGCATAGGCCAAACGCTTTCGAAAATTAAGTATTTAGAAAATATTTCTAAAAACTAAGAATAATATCAACCTAATGAGGCTTTTCGTATTTCTTCTGATATTTTTTAATCCATCCTTTGCACTACAAAATTGCTTGGTCATTTATATCAGTCCCCTTCAAAATCAATCTTTAAAATTTAATCATCACAATGTAAAAGTTGTTTTAAAAGAATTCTCAAATATCCAAATTTCATACAAAATCCCTATTCGAAACCTTTCGAGCTCTAACATTATCATCCCACGGTTATCAATTTGCACAGTTCGAGTTTTCTTGTTGCGTTCCAAATTTAAACAAATCTCAAGGAAGAATTCAACAAAGAACGGGGATCACAGAGAATTCTTTGCTCATTTTGTGTGGATCCTCACAAATAAAACAAGACCATTGGAAAACTTAAGGGGTAGCCTGCGACAGTTGAAAATTGTCGGGGCTGTCTTTATAATTTCCAAGCTGAAGGATACCCAGGCTTATCTTATTTGCCCAACTCGATGTGGATTGTACGAAGGTTTGCATGAAATTCAAAGGAATTGGACAACTTCCCAGATTCAATCGAAATGGCAAAATTTGCATAAAAACCTTCACAGGGAAATATTAGCAATAAAACTTAAAATAAATTGGACAAAGTATTTTTACCGTAAAGACCCTTCCCAAATATGCAGAGTTTATGTAAAACAAAACGAGCAGTTTGGTTTACGGCACGAAGTCTGTGCCGCCCTTCAAATCGCTCAAAAGCACAATTTTACGTTGAAATTTATCTCCAGGAAAGATTTAAAACGAGATGTCTTTTCCCACTTAGATGTCCTTGCAGTGGAACCTTCTCAAGTTCACAAGGTCATTCCACATGGAATGCTCACAATGGACTTCAGCTTCATCACGGTTATCCAAGATACAAGAAAAATTGAGCTACAGAAGCGGCTTGACGTGCTCCTGAAACCGCTTGAGTTTTGGACTTGGATCCTCCTTCAAATATTCGGAGTTCTCACCGCCTTCACTTTAACAAAATGTCAAGCACCGGAAGCAATGCAATTGAAAGTATTTGGAACTACCTGGCTATCCATAACAGCACTATTTTTTGACCAGTCAAGTTCCAACTTTTCAAGACAGCCAAATAAAAGATGGATGTGTGTTTGGCTTGCTTGGAGCTTTCTTGTTTTTGTCTTATCTCAAAGCTACAGAGCAAAACTTGCTTCATCTTTTTCAAAGGAAGTTGCACCGGAAGCACCCACATCTCTGGAGGCGTTGTCAAACACAATTACTAGAAAAACAGAGAAGATTCCGACTATTGGAACCCTTTCTACTTGTATTACCAACAAAACCCTTCTATCCTGCTTGGAGGACGTTGCCCTTAGACAACTTCTCAATTCAAAATCAGCAAAAGTCAGAGAAAGTCCTGTAATCCCGCAGTACAAAACCATTTTAAATAAACTAATCTGGTTTCAAAAGTCAAACAAAGGGAAAAGATTTGCATACTGGATTTTATTCAACGGTTCTGTTCATTTGAATGAATTTCTCCCCCTTTCAGACCAGTTTGTCATGCTAGATGATACCGAGCGGGTGATAAGAAGACTTTCACTGACTTTGAC